>JAZBGX010002565.1:0-12381 GCA_037414775.1 Zonitis immaculata | reverse complement strand
GTAAAATCAAATAATAATCTTATATTTTATGTTGTAAACAATATTTTCATCCGAAAAGAAAGGTTTCTTTTATAATAGGGGGTTGTTTTTTTTTTTTCTAATCCTGACGCAATTACAATCAAATTCAATAATAATTTTATACATTTAATTTTTTTTTCGTTAAAAATGAATATATTGTGGCTCCCTTGGTTTATCCAACTTGTACACCCCTATACTCCCTTATTGTCACCCTCTTCGTTTGTTATTAAAGAGATATAGCATTGAATCACCTTCTTCTTAAGATATTTTCCAAAACTCCCCCATATACTCTATATACAATATAGTTTCCCTCCAAAAAAAAATAATAAATAAATAAATAAAAATACCCATCATAGTCTCCCTCTTTCCTAAAAACAACCCCTAATACATTATTTCTATTGATTTGGAAACGACGACGACGACGGTGCAACAGCACATATATACATAGACGTTATATATCGCTCTCACTATACATAAGGGTCGAAACGGACGGGTCGCAGTCTCCATGACAACACCCCACTGATGGCATCCAGACGGTTATGCACCGGCCGTCGACTTTTGGTGGCGGCGGCGAGGGCGGTTATTGCACTCTACATACATAAAGGTGAATAATAATTGATAAGCGATACAAAGTAGCTAGATTGAATCCAAACTTAACTAAAATATAATGACTGATAAGAAAACCCCAAAAAAATATATATATTATACATAGGGTTGGGGAGTTTCCCGGATTTTCCCGGAAGTCATCGGAATAAAGTGACAAAGACGTAATTTCAATTTAGACCACTAAATAAATTTTACTTTCAATTATTTTATTATTCCATTTTTGTCCATGACTCGTTTCTATATGATAAAATTCTGATGGGGCATATCCCTATTTTTCTTGGTTGTGGTGATATAATTGTCGACGAGACGCCCCTGTTCTCCTAATATGAACGTTATAATAAACGTATAAAGTCCACCGGCATTGGATCGATGCGAGACAGTAACCCGATTCGCGTGAGTCATTCTCTTACATTGAGCTTTACACCGACCGAAGAGAGTGAGTGCATTGATATAGCCTTGGATTTTATTATTATTATTATTGTTGTATCTATAGAACTTTCTAAAAACATCCCTTAAAATCAACAAATATGAAAATCAGGTTACAACATTCCAACTGTTTCATTTTTTGTTGTTTTGTTTTTGTTTGAATCTATAAATGCGAGATGTGTCGTTAATGTTAAAGGGGTGGTTGATGTTACGCACGTGCGGTTGTTATATCCAAATAAAAAAACATGAAAAATTAATGCTTATATTCAGAAGTTCCGATGTTTAATTAAACATACCGGTGATATGATTATAAATTTATAAATGATAATATAGATTTGTCGCCACCGCCGTCGCCGCCGCCGCTGCCGCCCTTTTTCCAAATTTCTATGCAACTGGAATGCAAGTGTGTGTGCGCCGCGCCGTACTATACAGCGCGGGGTAAGGCAAGGCGGAGCCAAATGAGGTCAGGGACCTGCCGCACGTTACATTAAACTCTCTCTTCCCCCGTCACAACCCCGTCTTGTATGTATGCTGACGCGTCGACGACTAGCTCTCTCTCTCTCTCTCTCATCCCCTCGTTCTATCGACATAGAAGCCCTCCAACGAAATAGAGGAGTCAGCCCTAATGCCACTGAACTCTACCGAGTTACCTATTTACAACCGACTGCACTTCACTTTCAATTTATCCCCGCAACCCCCGCATGCGCCCCACAACATTGGCATTCGACCAAAATCCAGAATACTATATCAAACTATAAACAGACAAAAACTCACCAACCCCCACAACCACCCCTTCTATTACATATAACATTTGTGTCTCGACATGATAATCTTTTTTGACTTTTGATTATTAGAGCGAGAGAGAGAAAGACAGAGAGACGAAGTTTTAGGGCGATTATATGACCGGAATTAGAGGCCAGATATATAGGGATTTAGGGGGTGGGTCAAGGATGTCTGACACATCATTGCGGTGTGTATGGACTTATCAGAGACATCTGTATAATAATAAGTGGCATATGTATCTACATGTGTACCATGAATATAATTATGCAATTAAAAAAGAAATTTTTACAACCCTCCTCCCCATGCACACGTTCCAAGATTTATTTCTCTACTATAACGATTTTTATCGTGTTTCCTCTAATAAATTCCACAAACAAACAAACAACTTGATTATAATTTCTAACATCTAAATAATTCCCATCAACCCTTATTACTTATTTAATTCGATGCAATTTTAATTTCAAGAGAGTCAATATTATGTTTTCATCATCTATATGTATATATATATATATATATATGTATATATAATGGTTGATTTTATTAATTATAAATAATCTCAATCATCCCTCTGGTCAAAAGACCTTGAATTTTGTTGTTGTTATGACAAGAAGAATTTGGTGGCGGCGTGCGCCGCCAACACAATCCGGACAAGGTTCTTCAGTTTTCTCGAACCGTTTTCTCTCTTTTTCTTTGTCTATCGCCACCACCAATCCTCCCTTATTTACCCCAATATAATTCAATGTTGGGCCAAGGTTAATGGCACGCGTTCGCTACATTTTGTCCAAGATAAAACCGCCCCAAATCTATTTTTTTTTTCTTTAGAAAAATCCCATCATTATATAACCCTTTACCAACTGTTATCTAAAATTGCACATTTCCACTCCCTCGTTCTATTATTATCATTATTATTATTATTAGCAACCGTCGCCCTTCAACCCTTATATAACAACAACCCTCCTCACAGCGTTCAGTTCAGGTATAGTACATAATTATTCTATTTTTAACTTGAAAATCTTGAGATTATTATTTAGTTGAAGAAAGAACACGATTGTTATCGTTCTTATGATTTGAGGGGAACTTTCTACCACCTGGTTTCCAATAGTTGGGGTAGTTTCTTTTAAGAAATGTATGTATGTATATAGTACGTGTCAAGCACACGTGGGCAACGCCTACACACACGTCGGTCGTTATTCCTATTGAAAATAAAATTCCATGCGTCTGTGTGTGTGTGTGTATACATATATAAACAACCCTCAAAACGCAATCAAATATCTAGGGTACGGATGTGGGTGTGGGGTGGTTTTTTTTTGGTTGCAAAATTCAAAAAACAAATAGCCAAATTTTTTGCGATTAAATAAATTTTAAGCCGACATCTAGGCAACCATCAATACATGCATGTTTGTATAGTTGACTAGATTTGTTCAAAAAACTTGACGTTTTATTTATTTGTTTATTTCTATATTGAATTTATTGATTTTTGAATTAATTTTTAGTGACTTATTAGAAATTATCTAACTATCGATAGTTACTTTCTTTTTTTTCCGGTAATTTCCTACAATCAAGCCCGATAATAGCCCAAATTTATTTTGAGGGATGAGCGTTGGCAAACAGGAAGACGAAAGTTATTTTTATTACTGCCTGAATCACTTCAAATAATAGTAATGATGATAATGATGATCATGATAATTGTATTGGAAAAAAGTGGCCAGCTATGTTATGTTAAAATTTCGTATTTATTTACCAAAAATAATTTATCTATCAAGGTTGGTTGTGTCGTCATGTTGACGGTCATCACCTTGTGTCTGTGTGTCGGTCACCAGGAAAATAATAAATTTCGAATCACACCAGTACCGGATTATATAAAAATTGATCAATAACAACATTCATATAATAAGAGGAATACGCCGAGACTATATAGAATTACCTTCGAACTAGATAACACGTTATAATAATAATAATCGTATTTGTGTATCCTTAGAAAAATAATTGTCAGGGTCAGGTCTGTTTTATATTTTGTCATCGCGACAGTTATCATTGAACAATAAATTGATAAGATTATTTCGCGATATGTCTTTATTAATATAAAGGCGAGATAACAAAAAAAAAAAAATTGTTTACCGCTTCTGTGCTTTAACTTATATTATTATTTTTTGTGGTGTAGTATATTTTGGTCGACCCTTGTTTTATTCGAGAGTGTTTGGGAAATTGGGGTGGATGAACTTTTGAATGAGGAAAATTCTCGGAAAATCCCCAATATTTATTATTAATAATTAATATAAATTCGTTGTATTCAAATTCTATTATGTTTTTTTTTGTTTTGTTTTGGTCTAATATTTAAATTGGTTGAATTATAAAGTCGGACGATTTGTTTGTATAATAATTAATGGAATGGGTGGAGAAGGGCAGAGCTAGTTGAACTTTCAAGGCGATTATGATCTTGAGAGCGACATACGCCGATTAAAATTGTCTATAAAGGATAGGTCAACAACTTACCAAGATCAGGAATCGAACTGGATGGTTCTTCTAGTTTATCTTGATTTTTGATTTTTGGTGGCGGTGGTGGTGGTGGACGCATTGTCGATGAATTTGTTGTAGTAGCCGGTGGTGAATGCGACGATGATGATGATGATGATACGATAGCTGTTGATGGTATCCGAAATTCTTTACTTTCAGTCTTAAATACGATTGTTGTTTGCATGTTTGTAAATTTTCACAAATATAACGCGCAACAAAACAATAGTTTACAAAAAAAAAAAATTGTTAATATTATTTAAATGATAACATTTGAAAGGCGGTAAATGCAACACCAACAACAAATTCGGTAATAATTGATAAACACGCGGTCCAGTCGGTGATACGAATGAAAGTGAAATTGAATGATGATGCAGTTGTTGGAGTTGAACGATGTAAAATAGGGGCGCGCTTGCGCTGCACCCCAGACGCCCCACAGTCTGTTAGGCACATGCACTTCTATTCTCCCCCAGAGTATTGTGAGGGTGGTGATTTTTTCACTCCGAAAGACATTCAACGACACACAACAATAGAGACGGTGACGGCGACGACGACGACGACGACGTCGACGTCGAACCACGAAATCGGATTATATTATAAGAGAGAGATTCTGAGAGAAACGAACGAACGCATATACACACTACACTGTCGAGTCAAATGCGAGAAATGCTTATATACAACAAAGAGTAATATTATTACACGAGAGTTTATTCTGGTGGAGGAGACTCCATGCGGTGGGGCGTGCGTTAATACACTATATTGGCCTTGTCCTTGAAAGCGGCTCCTGAACCCGGCCGCGGACCGCTTATCGATTTGAGGTTCGACACAAGAAGAAGGGCGTCGAGACGCACACCTGCGTCGATACTGAAACACGAATCCAATTTGAAACACCCTTCGATTTTCATTATTATTATTCGAATTTTAGAAAATCTAACAACAATAGTAAAAAAAATGTAAACAAATCGTGAATAGTGCGTGTTATAATAATAATAATAATAATAATAGCGGTTTATCGGCCGCATTAGGGGGCCACTTTCTCCTCAACTCTCACTTTTACTATACGATACTATACTATGTACGAATGGTAACGGCCCAGCACCATATGGTACTCTTTGATTGATAACCAATTCCGGTATTTTGCTAATTGAAACAAATTGTTTTTTTTTTGTTCTAAATTTTCTTTTTTATTTATTAGAAAAACAGATCGAAAACTCGTCTATATTAGAGAATTATTCCCATGACAATGTCAAGTTTATAATAATAAAAGTAATAATAGCAACAACAAGTGGTAATAGTGGTAATAAATATAATTTTACAACAACCTACCTAAACAATTGTAAATAAAAACTACAAAATGATGGGGGGGAGGGTCATAAATTAGTCAAAATAGGAGAAAGGTCCTGAATATCTGGTCACCATTTCAAAATTTATGGCCATCATAAAATAATAATTTCGGGTATTAGAAGAAAGAAAAAAAATCAATGTGTCAACAAATTCTTCCCAATGGAATCGTCCACAAACGCCTCCACATAATTGTGGATACCAAAAAAAAAAAACGACCTCTATAAATACATAGAGATATAAATATTCAAGTTGCAAGTTAGAGCGAGATAATGAGATGGTATCGAGACGGCCGGCCCTGGACGCAGCCCAATTTTAGAAAGGCAAGGGCGACCCTGAGATAAGACAGAATAAACTTCCGCTAATTTGTATGAATCTAAGAGGCTATTATTATTATTATTATTATTTTGAATTCTTATAGTTATTTGAAATGAAACAATGATAATTTTTTTGTTTGTTGTTTTTGAAACTTATCGCTTTATTTATTGTTTTTTTATTATTATTAATAATAATAATAATAATACTGAGAATAAGTAAAATGCGACCGTTGATAATAAATTGTTGTTTATATTTGGAGAATAATAAGATGAATACATCAATTTTACACGACAAAGACTTAAGTTATTACTTATTACAATATAGAAAGATTCTCTTTCGATATTCGATATTTTAATCGACGATATTTTTCCAAGTATTTCGATTAATAATCGAGAACAACAAACGGCCTTGTAGAGGTCATACAATTTTTTGTGTGTTATATATTTTATTAATTAAAAATAAAGTTTCAATAACACGTACAGCAATACATCGTTTGTTGCGTTTCCTGCAACCGGCAACAATCGTATGATATATTTTGCGGGTTTCGCGATACTTATTTATTGAAAAGAAAAGAAACTTTTTTTATATGATAATCAGTATAATCATGTAATTGCGATTTTAACACGTCAACTATAAGAAAATTACTACAAAGCACACGCCATTGATAGTTTAAACGACAACCATATATGTCTTTAGTTTTTATTATCAATATTTATTAAGTGGTCAGTGACCCTCTGCGGGCAATGAATTATCGAAATTGTTTTAATAATTCTATATAAACTTTGTTATCGTTCAATAATAATATAATTATTAGGTTAGTGGTACCAAGATGATTAGTGTTATT
The DNA here is from genome assembly GCA_037414775.1 of Zonitis immaculata. NCBI lineage: Eukaryota > Metazoa > Arthropoda > Insecta > Coleoptera > Meloidae > Zonitis > Zonitis immaculata. Next base: position 5,534 of record JAZBGX010002565.1, on the reverse strand, counting down.
GTTGTTGTTCTATACCAGCAATAAACTCAAAATAGATGCATAAACAAAAAATTTGTACTTTTCCTCAAGTATAAAATATATGTACAGCATGGTCCACTTTAAGCTTTTCTGGCCGGTAACTCTGGCTTTAGTGGAGGAAATGAAAAGGATCCAAAGTGTGATAACTAGAGAACATTTTTTGCCGTTTGAACGATGTCTCTAGCGTTTACCCCTAAACCTATTTGATTAGCTACCTCATCCTAGTCGAAGAGGCAAAGATGTGTGGTAGAGTCTGGAAGACTCGCCTCGTCCGTTACCTACCAAAGTTGTAAGGGGAACCCTACTAACACAAGCTCTAAGGATGTTGGGTCGCTAAGAATGGGATAACAGATGGGTGTTGTTGATGCTTCATTCAGGGTGCTCGACCACCGAGCATAAAGCTGGAATAGGTCTAGTTCGGTATTTCGAAACGTCCGACTTTAAACGTACTCGATAGTCCTGGCGCCGGGTTGTTAACTCAACTGTTACACTGTAAGAGGTTCGGGTACCGAATTTAGGCAGTTAAAGATTACTGGTACCGCCTCCGCCACCCGCCGACTGGAACGTTATGGGGGGGGGGCGTCGTAACTATGACTCGTTTAAGACCAAAAAAAAAAAAACAACCGGTTTTTTTTTGCATCCACTAGAGTCAGAGTTACAAGCACAGGTAGTCTCCAGTGGACCAGCCTGTATATTATGATAATTCTGAACAGACTGTGAGGAAAATGATGAATAAGTATATAGTAAAAATCATCATCATCATCAACATAACAACATCAAAGACAATGACCGTTTAACGTCTGACATTGAAAAAGTTATCAGTCGTCAGATTTTTTTCGTGCATATATATATATATATATATATATATATAAATATTTACTTATTTTTGTTGCGTTTATTGCGAATAAGTACATATATTAGAGAGAGAGAGAGAGAGACGCCATAAGTTGTTTTGTTGTTTTCCCTCCCTTATATCCAAGTCACTCCAAATTTTCTCAATTCTCTAAAGAATACACATACGTATAATATCTATAGATATAGATATATAGAGAAATATTGGAGGGGTGCGAAATTCGCACTAACAAATTACAATCTATTTTTATTGTTGTTGTTGTTGTTGCAATTTTTGTTAATAAAAATGTGAATGGAAAATTTCTGAAACGATTAGTTCTAATAATTAGAAAGTATAAAAATAATCGAGTTTTTCATTATTTAAACTATAAATTAAGCTTTTATGCAATATTATCATTTATAGTATAGATTAGAAACCGAAATCAATATACAACTCTCTCACTTTCATCTACTATATATATATATATAATTAATAATAATTATACTGCACTCTGATGCCCTCTATTTAATTTAATTGATAATTACGATTTAATTAAAAGAAAAAAAAATTGAAAGTGTGTCGTTCTACGTTCTTTCTACATACTCATTATTTTCCAACAACAACAACAACAACACATAAAAAATAAAAGTTCTAGTATATAGAAGCGACGCTAAGCGTCTCGTCCATATATACGCCGTATGGTTTTGGCCATTCACCCGAGCACTCGGCCAAGGACGAGTCGACGAGTCATTCTCGCGCATACAAATAATCCTTCTCACCCCTTTTTTAATGTTTTCTAAATGTTATGTATATATATGTATATATATATATATGTATTCTTTATATACTGCGCCACGACGCCTACGAAATATAAAATCTACCACCCTCTCTAGATGATTCAGGCGACGCCCTCGTCTGGCGTTTGAACTGTACAAGCATTTACTATAACATAAAGCAAAAAATCATCCCTATTATAGACAAAGAAAATTAAACAAAAGACAGATAATTTATCCATTTATATATAATATACATATTTTTTTTTTATAGTGAAACAACCCTAGCTATAATCGATAATATTGCATTGAAATGCCTCTATAGTTTGTTTTATACTACAGAAAATGTACTTTTGAGAGGGCATGGACGGAGCTAAATCTCAGAATCCCCCACATAGCTCACCTCACTGTGATAGGTTTTTAATGCGGTGAGCTGAGAGCTGCGAGATTTAGCTCCGCCCATACTCTCTCAAATGTGAATCTTCTATACCATATTACTTATTTTTTTCCTTCTATATACGATATACATATAAATTTTGATTTTGATAATTTAACTTTCATATAACAATAACAATTATTGCACGAATTGATTGATTAGCATTAAATTTCGGTTGGATTTGTAATTTCCATGTGGAAATCAATTAGTTCAAGATTTTTATGTTGAATATTATTAAATAGAAAGTGATTAATTTTTTGGTTCTTTTTAGAAAAATTTGTATTCAATTTTAAGTTAAAGTATAGGAGACATTTGGAATATTTAAATTATTTCCAACAAAATTCCCCTCATGTTTATAAATTATTTGGCAAACATATCAGAATGTCTTCAAGTTCAAGGACGTAACCGTTTATTTTTAATACCTACCGTTTAAATGTTGATTTAAACAAAACAACAACAACATAAAAAATCTATCTATATTATTGACCATATAAAAGTGATTACGAAATCATTTTATTCAGTTATCATTATTATTATTTTAATGAATGTTGTTGATGTTGTCATAAAGTCGTTCATACGCCATATTGGGCTAAATGGCATATCAAACCGACAAGCTTTATTTCTAGCGCCTCCTGCGAACATTGGCCACAACCGACAACGGTCAAGGGCATATAGATCCAGGACAATACTCTCATCATCATCACCAACATCATCAGCAATATCATAGACAAATAGCAAGAGTCGTAGAGATCGCAACATATAACGATCATATAATACCCGCATCTTATCTATGTATACATATATCGTCAACAAGTTCTTTCTCAGGGAATAATAATATTTATTATGTATTTTTCTTTTTTTGTGTTCGTTGTGATTATGGTTGTGTTGAAATTTGTTTGAATAATGTGGAAAAGGATAAAGCAACCTTGACCTTATAGTTATCGATTTTTTTTTTTTCCAAATTTTATTTAGAATTTTAGAAATATAAGCAGATTTTCTAATTTTGCAATATTTATGATCTCAGCATAATATAATTTAATATTAATTAAAACAATCATTCGGATGCCATGATATATGAACTCTCTTTCATAATATTAACAAAAAAAAAACACTAAACTGTTTAATATTTTAATAATAAACAAAATTTTATCTAAAATTTATCAATAATAATAAATATTTATTGGGAATAGTTGGTTAATTCGCAACAGGTGTTTGATTTATCGTAGAGTTGCAACCCTTATACTGGCAACACCCCGTCTAGCCACCCAATGTACATACAGAGATAAAACGACTGTAAATAACTTCAGGTTAACCACCTGTATTTCCTATTATTACAAGCCAATCATTTATAAATATTCCAATCTAAATTTTATGTTTTAATCCATCTATTATTATTATTATTATTATTGTTGGTAGTGATATGGCAGAAAGGGAGCTGAAGCGGAGGTAGTAGAATGGCAATGCCCAGACGCACGGACGACGACCTGCAGCAGGAACACTGCACCCTGACTGTCTACGAACTAAAATCAATGTAACGGCGACGGTGTGGCCCTATGGAAATGATAATACTGCATATCCACCATACAATGCACTCTACATGAATATGTTGTATTATTAGACAATAAAAATCGAATAGCAACAATATGAAACGAATAAGGGACGATTTTTACATGAAATATTTATGCAACCAACAATACAACTCGCCAAAATATTTGCCTTTTTGGCGCTATTTTACCAAAAAAAAAACAAAAACCATATCCAGACGTCTCGATTGCTTCGGTTTCTAGTATTTTTCGAAATAAAAGTAATTCGCTTATTAAATTTTTTTTTATTGGTTTACTTAGTTGTTTTTTTGTTTTGTTTTGGATAACAGAAAGTGTCGACTTGGTTGTTGTGAAAAGAGTTCATCGTCTGCACAATAAACACATCGATGGAAAGAGGTCAATTGCCGACGTCGGGTCAGGCTGATGACCTTGGTACAAGGTGGGTAACGACGCCGTTTGGAGTGGCGTCGCGACAACTTATATAGTTGCATCGATCCCTTATTCTATATGTATATGTATTTTACAATTAATAGAAGCAAAACAAAAACGAAACAAACAAGCCAAATAGGTATATTTCTGTTAATTTAACGTATTTTTATTGTTGATTGGATTATTTTTTTTTTGGTGGCGTTTACTGGTGGTGGTGGTGGTGGTGGTGCGTTGAAATTGCGCGCACGCATAATTAGAGTTCAAGGGTATTGTGTGGGTCAAGGTTTAAATTTGAAATGCCAATATATTATTGTTCGAATTTGATAACAAAAAGTATTATTTGTTTTTATGTAAAAGTTACCATTTTTATGTCGATTAGTTATCTATAATTAGGACAGTTTTATGTTAACATTTATAAATTTTCAAAAAAGGTGGATAAGACACGAAATCTCATCTTATTGATTCTTAATTTGAATAGACGGTAATAGATACGTGTATTCGAATAATTCAAACCCCAAGTGGATAAAATATTTAATTTTTACAGTAGAAAGGGTAATTTATTGCTATTTATAGAGTTCTACTGTATTGGAAATTAATTATTTTGTCAATTAAAGCTTCTTCCATTGTTTTACTTATCAGGTTAATTTTTTTTATATAATTTCAAAAATGCTCCAAACCTAAAATAAAAATTGAGATATATAACGACATCTACTAATCTATAATTGAACTTACAATAAAAAAATATTACAGGTTTCTATTAGATTAATTCATATTTATCCGTTGTTTTTTAAAACAGTACTATACAAAAACATGTTTTACTAACTATTCTATAACATAATCATCATCCACTTCAATATTTCTCCACATTCACCATTTGCTTCGATCTTCATTGATGTCTCCAACCAACATTCGAGTTGTCATGTTCTCGCCGTCTTATACAACTGCAAGAGATATCTAATCGTCTCAATTCGATAGTCGATCTCGTTCTGGATTGTCTTCCAGATCGCTATCACCTGATTTGCAAAAAAAAAACACTTTCCTTCGATAGAAAAACAAAAAAATCTTCAAAAACGCAAGATCGTACAAGTTCGTAGTTGCGAATAACAAATATGAATGTGATTGTCAGCACGAAGAATAAATGAAAGCAACCATTCAAAATATTGTTAATATTATTAAAATAAATAATTTTATATATCAATTTTATGGTAAAATCTTGCGGGAGAGCTACAATTAGTATCGCAATTTGTGTAGTTCAAGTAGAACTCAATAGATGCCGCTGTAAAACACAGCACAATAATGAGCTATATTACACTGTATTACAGTACAGATAATGTAATATTTTGGCCATTTAGATGCTAATCAACGAAAATAGTGTAATTAAATATTCAATTGAGCAACATCAAATTTTTACTATTATCAAAAAATATTCAATTTTAAGGAAACTTTTGACTGATAGATGGCGGTTAAATCAAGTTCGAATTAAAGTCCCTAGATAAAAATCT
>JAZBGX010002563.1:0-12394 GCA_037414775.1 Zonitis immaculata | reverse complement strand
TTTTTTGGTCTGTATAACAGCTGTAACAGTTTGAGCAAATTTCAGAAGCTCGTAGTTAATGAATCCTCTCCAATTCCACCCGACACACAGAAACACTTTCCTGGTACAATATTCGGTTTTGCAACTGACTTTTTTATTATAATCTAGAATTCTTCCTTTACACCGATAGAGCAAACTCAATTCTTCAGTTTTGCTTCGCAATGAAGCAGTAGATACCTTCAAGATTGTTTTTCGGAGTATTCTTCACAGAGATTCATCCACTTCAGCATGCACTCTAATCCACTCTGGAAGCGTAATTATAATTCTCGGTTTAATTAATAAATTCTACAACTAACTTGTCAGCTTTGACTTCAAAGCCGGAATTTCTACTTGTCCATCGATTATTTATACTAAAATCGAAACAAATTTATTTCTTAATAAAAATAGTTTTAATGTTATAATCTTGAAAAGCTGTTGTATAATAAAAATTAGAAGAAAAATAAATAGTTTATTTATGTTTGTCAGGTCGTGTTGTCATTCCTCTTTATCGTATCCTCTTTGACAGCTCTCTAGGGTTTGGTGATGTTCAAGAGCTTTTCCATTGATAGAAGATGGAAATTGTACCGTACAGTCGTAGACTAGTTTGTTAGTCTGTTTTGTTGTTTCAACAAAACACAAATACTTGTTTTATTTTAAAAGGAAAAATTTAAATATGATCATGCCATAAACTAAAAAACTAGGTTGATCGTTTCAAAAGGTCCTCTAGAGTATCGAACAAAAACACACAAAAAAAAACCAACGAAACCGATTTTGATGGAGCTCGAATCAATAAAATTGTCTGAAGTTGTAGAAACTATTTTTAAAATAAGAATCACTGATTATTATCAAAATGGATTTCTTTCATTTAATCTAAGTTTTTTAGTATCTATGTAGGTATTTTTTTTCCAGTTTCTATTTCATTTATATTAAAGGTCGTCTGATGTCCATTGCACACACACAGATCGTTAAGTTTCCATTACTAATCCCCTTAAGATCCGACATGGCTGATAACAGCCAACAGTTTATGTGCAACATTTAGACGAGTGCAACTCGAAACTAATTGGCACACCTAATGGTCATATATACACTCGAATCAATAGACATCTTTTCGAAAATGCCACCGTTGAATTCCGATTAGAAAATTGTCCAATTCTCATCATCATTATCATTATCTTTATCAATATCTAACAATTTTATTCCCAATTATAATTGGAAATTCTCGAAATTTCTATAATTATCTCGATGATTATTATGATTATTAGTAAATATTAGATTTTATTATACGGAATAATTTCTTCGGAAAATTGGAAAAATTGAAATGGTCCAATTTAATTATATTTATAAATAAATAGAAGATAGATGTGGGAAAACCGATCCGACAAACATTTTTATTACAAAATCTTCCAATTTATTTGAATGTGTGTGTGTATTTCGACGAATATTTATATTATTTCACCTGTATTTTTAATAGAGAATTCAATTCGAATTTTTTCTTAAAAATAATTTGAATTCTTTATGCATTCAACAAAGTATTTTCGATAATTTCCATTCTTTTAATAGATAATTTCATCCAAAATAAATAATATTAATAATAAATAAGCGTGTAAGAATTCGCTTTAATGTCAAGAATTTAATAACAAAAATTGTCAATCATAAAATTCTTTCTTTCATAGTACCAAGAAAAAAACAATCAAATAAGTCGCTTCCAAACAATTACAAATGATGTCCGGTTACTGAGGTAATTCGTGAATTCCAGATACTGGATACAAACTGGAACTATTAGCTACTTATTAATATAATTTTCGCCAATCTTAATACACTTAATCCCAACTAGACAAGGTGCGATCCAAATTTCTACATATGCAAGCAAAAACAGAATGATTGCTCGTCCGACAAACTTGTGATTGTAACTGACATTTTGCGACGGTCACAGGACACGCTATACTCAACCTAAAGTAATGACTGTAACCACATAAGTACATCTAAAATACGTGCAATTTTCAGCCCGATCAAGACATTTTTCGTACAAGGAATAGGTTTTTTTATTTCGCCCGGCGCATCCACCATTTCATGATAATAGACAAGACCCCCCCACAGACAAAAAACACCTGTTTGTAGAGATAATGATGATGATGATGTTGATAGAATCGCACCCAAGTGTAACTTTTATCAACATACAAGTAGATCGTTTTCTTCTTGACTAATTACCATCATTTTTATTACGTTCTTTTTCTCGCTCTCTCAATTTATCTGTCTCTATCTTTCTTATTATAAAGTTTCATTATAAATTTGTGCAATAATACCATCTCTCGTATATGCGGGTTTTATGCAAATTGAAGAACAGTTTGTTGTTTTGTTTTTGTGTGTATATACGAGTTGTATTTGGATTTTTTGTTAAACGGTGTCGAGACTGAAAAATAATTGTTTTTAATTGTAATACAGACTTGGGGATATAAACAGTTGTAATTGAAAAAAATTCAATTGTTTTGTTGTTGTTGGGATTAAATATAAAAATCTGATTCTATTCCGTTGTAATTGAGATTTTATAAAACTAAAAATCGACTTAGTTTGTTAATAAAGTTAATTGCATCGTTGTTCCAATGTAATAAATAATAGAAATACAATTCTATTTATTGTAGATTTGTGATAAAAGCAAAACGTAAATAATCTAAAAAGTTGTGATTACAATTCTCTGTTGTTGTCTTTGTCCTTTACAAACAACGATTTCAATGAAACTAATGCAACTTTCTATTATAAAAGATTTCTATTCTGTTTTTTTGTTCTTAATAAAGTAATTGTTTTATTCTCGCCATTTTTAAGTCGTCAATTTATTTACTAATACATAATAATGATAATTGTGTCGAAAATCTAGTTGAAAGCTCTTTAATATTAATTTTCACAATGTTAATTCCCTAACCGGAAAAGCTCTTTGAGTACAAAACCTAATGGATTTAACAATTTGAAGAGATGAAAAAAATTACCGATTTTCCTTATCCATTAAGATATTAAAACAAAAATCCAAATCGATTTAGATTATAACGATAATTGCTCATCGTTGTATGAAATTTCCCACAAAAAAAATGTTTCCATTAACAAATATAATTAGTGCTTTTAATATCAATTTTACTAGCAACACCTTGGATATTTTCATAAAAAAAAAATAATAATAAATTGGAAATAATTGAAGTAAATAGACCACTCTGTATATTATATGAAGTTATCAAATTTTGTGCACGTTTATTTTAATCAAAACATATAATAATCGGCCTTAACTAACCCTATACTCTATATCCCTTTTAAGCTCTGGTTAAACTTAGCAAGAGTCACAATCCCTTTCTCTGTCATTATATAAGCCCTTTAATCGGTCAAATTTCAAAGGGTTTTTGTTATAAAATCCGTCAACTCAACATTTTCATGTAGTATGAAAAGAGGTAATTCATTGGATATAAACAATACGAGGACCGATCCAAAAATAATGATAATTGGATAGGTCTAGAGGTCAAAGAATAAGGTAACACACGAAAATTGTCAAAGACGTAGGGATTCTGAGCGAAGAGTTATGGTGGATTGTACTGACCAAATGAGACGATTAAAAAAAGCTATTGAGGAAACAACGCGAAGCAAACTCGAGTACTATTCCACCAGATGGCTGTAATTTGGAAAGAGAGCTCTGAATTCCATCTTATTCTCCAGAACTATCGACTTCTATCAATTTCCCTAGCTCAAGGAGACCAGCTCAGTGGCTAGAAATTTGAAGGTAATAGAGGCATAATGACTGCTGCGGGAACATTTTGGGAAAGTTGTGCTGTAGAAGACAATTTAGTGATACTGTCAATGTAGCGCATTGATTTTTGGAGTGTTGTATAATCGTTATGTTGGAGATTTATCTCTATAATGGATATTTGTTAATTATATTTTGATTAAAATAGAATTTGATTATATTGGAATTTACCTGATATAACAACAAATACGAATTGATAGTCTGTTGTTAATTTATTGTTTAAACTTTGGACCTGATTCAATTATCATTATTATTATGATTATAACTCAAACTATATATACATGTACAAGCTTTGTCTCAACTAAATTGCTACATGCTACTAAAACAAAGTCATGCTTTTATCGGACTTTCTCATCTAATATAAATAACAACAACAATATGGATGTTATATTCTATACGATATAAATAAATTGAATCTAGGTTTGTTTGTACTGTAGTTTTGGATTGCACCCGAAAGGCGATGTCATAAACAAGACAACCAACCATAACAATTCGATCTCATTACATCTGCATTGCAGACAGTAAAAGAGAGAGATCCAACTCGATTAATATAACATCAAATCCGAAAAAGTTACCTTTCTGTTATATATATGAACTATCTCTCTATTTTCAGTACATATATTTTTTTCGACAACAAAACAATAGCAAAATTTCTATTTACAAAAAAAAAAAACATTCTATCAAATTCTAGGTCTCTAGGCTTATCTTGATCTCTCTCTCTTTAATTCGTCGTCCATATCTCCTGTCGCTTTTTATTCGATTATGATATTTTAGGAAATTTTTCTTGATAATTATTGAAGTACGAGGGTTGTCTAAAAAGTTACCAACCTAAAAAAATTCTATCGAGTATTTCCTTCGAATTTATTCTAATTTTTCCACATCCTCTCAATGATTCAACTTGTGTTTGATTGGTTTAATGTTGGACGTTCAGACTTTGGGGAGTACCTTGCTCGAATATATTTTCTAGATTTTGTTGGCGAGTGATGCTATGTTCATGTTGCGGTCAGAAACTTTCCAGACCACCCCTTGTACTTCTTCCTCTATTGAGTAATTCGATTTTGTACTTTCGTATTCTACATAAGTAGTCAACTATCAAACAATTCTATTTTTAGTAATCTAGATTGCTAATATTTAGTCTGAAACTAGAATTAACGAATATCAACTAGATTTTTATTCATAGCATCTGCAATTATTAGCATTTTAAATGAATTCAAATTAAATTCTTTAGACAAAGTTTGAATTTCCTGTTGCATAATTCAATTTAGAAAAAAAAATACTTATATGTAATTTGTGAATAAATAAAATTGAAAATTGTGATAATAAAAATAATGCAAGGCTTTTGGACAAAGGAGACAAATGATTACACCCAAGAGACAGACAATATAGGTACTGATAATGCTTAATTTCGTATCCCTCGAGAAATATATTGAATTAAAGAGATTAAAGTCTACGTAATTTCATTTGTAGTTTATAGCGAAAAATATAAAACAGAATGTAAAATTCAAATGATTCCCTATTAGAATTCCGAATTAATTAGTTGTTAATTGTTTATTGTATCTTTAATTTTTTTTTTTTGTCTATAGAATGCTAATTAGTTGTTAAATTTATAGGTGATTGTTGTTGTTGTTGAATTTCTCTTGAAGCAAAATTGATTAGATTCTTTGAAACAACACTTAAAGTTAGAAAACAACAACTTTATAATATAGAAGTTGTTTAATAGGTTGTTAACTAGAATATAAGACTTATAATTTAGAATTTATTATTTTTTAATAATAATAATAAATTTTAAAAAGGGTTGAGTTTAAAATGAGTCAATAACTTGTAACTTTATATTTATTGAAAATCGAGGTTAATGGGCAACAATTAAATGACCCAAGTTGCTTTCAACACCAGCAGTTACCCATTTATATATTATATAGATCTAGATATAAATCGAGCGGAATTTATCATCAGTTACAATTGGCAAAAAGTATATATGTAACTATGATCACATTTTATCAAAACAAAACTAAGAGCAATAGAATAGGACTAAACCAAAAAATAAAAAAAATCGAGTTACTCGAAAAATATCAGAAATTCTTAGTTAAGGCTAACATTCTTTGATTGTGACGGAAATCGAAGAGATAGAACAGAGTAACAGAGATATACAACGAGACAAAGAGAGCAATATAACCTATAATGTAAGTGAGACCCACATTGAGTTGCGATTATTTGACACCAATACAACAAGACTCAACCATTACCTATCTCCACTTTATTATTAATAGGGGTATAATAACAAAATTGACACAAACAATACACTGTGGACCCATCTCTAATTTCAATATGTCTATCTATATATATGTGCTATGGCTATATAAACATATAGATATTAAATATTATAATATATGTATTTGATTGGTAGAAATACCAAACCACAACCATAACAAATCAACCTCTAATAGTTTTATTGTAATCGATCGGCAAAATCCATTAAACATACGACGGCTGATCCAAAAGTTATAAGAGAGAAATCTAAAAAAAAAAAATTGCGACCTCAAGCCTCCTACAGTTGCAAAGAGTTTATGCTACACAGAATAAACGAAACGAATCGACATTCCAAGAGCAAATTTTGAATATTACGTAGTTGATCCGGACGGATTTTCGATACAATTTGTGATTATGGACGAGATCTAGAGCCAATAGTAATGGAAAATGGCTTCTAGTGAACTGACCAAATCAAGGTAAATCGAGGAAAAAATGTGAGGCACCATGGTATCTGCATACGAAAATGAAGTTGTGATGGCTGCCAACCGGAGAAACAAGTTTCGAAATATTTGAATTTTCATCCAATTCTACTCCCAGATACTTCTTGAGTCCCGGCTCAGGAGCCACTGTACAAGCCTTTTGAGAGAGTCAAGATGAAAATTATCATTACTTTTGGATCACACCTCGTACAACTATAGGACATAGCATTCTACCACCCTTTTGTTAATATGGAAGTGTATGCGTCTGGGTGTGTGTGTGTATCGCTGGTCCTTTCAACTCCACCAGCGACAGCAATTAATTGCTTTTACCACCAATCTATATTAGAAGGGATGGAAATTGGTCACAAACAATCATAAACCAAACAAACTCTCTCTATGTTCATACCTTTAACAACAATAATAATAATAATAATACTAATTCAATCGCCTACTATGTAGAATAGCTACTAAATAACCCATCGAATGATTGTCAATGCAAACATGTTATATATTGATATTGATAGTGAATTCCGATATTATCTCTTCTATTATTGTTTGTGTATGTGTGTATATGCCAGTAGTCGCAATTGAATTTTAATTATAACCAAAATTCTAGTATTGTTAGATTTATTTTTCATCCATTGAATTTTTAAATAAAATCTCTAATCTATAATCTAATAAATCGATACCAATCCCCATTATAAATAGATCTAATAGACCGGAAGATAAGTCCAACCATAGTCATATAAACTGACCATTCATGTTTGAATCTTTTAGCTTCACGTTTTCTACTGCAAACCTTTTCACAAATCCTTTACCAAATTCAATTGATAGAAAGGTCAAATGGATTTAGTATCTGCCCTATAGTTCAATGTTAAATATTATTATAACACCTGGTTAAGTCGCTCGTTTATTTTGATAGAACAGCATCGAAATCGATAGTTTTATCAATCAATTAACTTATTGTAGAATAATTTTAGTAACAATCATTCCAGAAAATTATCCTGCATTTTAGGAACTTTGTGTGTGTTTGTGATAGTTTTACTTTCTTATTCAAAGATATAATAGAAAAAATTACGTGAGAGATTCTCTCGATTCAATTTTGTTAGGCAAAAGGTTTTTCTTTTCAATGTCCAATGAACCGATGATTTTGCAGTGGAAATTTTCAACAATCCCTCTTTTTATAGAGCAATCAATTTCGTCCGGATTCTAGTCCAACGAAATTTTTTCGTACGACGAATAATTCAAGACTGATAACGCTTCAAAATTGCTAAATGAAAGAAAATTGATCTGCGAAGGAACACGCTTTGAAAACAGTTACTTAGAAAAGCAACGAAGTTCCTTTGTAGCTGCAAGTCCTAGAAGTTGCTGTCTACACTAAGAATTGGGCTGTGGTATGTAATTTTGTAGATGCTTGTTCTAAATTCAAAAATATATAATCCCAAAATTTGTAGTAATTTTGGAAATATTTGGTCAGGTTGAATCGACCATCCGGTATGCTTAAAATAAACAAATGTTTTGATGACTATTAATTTTTTTATTCGGAAAATTCATACGAGCTTTCTATTTTAATATTAAATATCTGGCACTTATAATTTTCAATTAAAATAATCGATATTTGCATATAAGTTTTTCTTTTTATTTGCTAATTTCAACGAAAAATAGCACTTGAATTACGTAGAATAATTTTAATAGAATGTCTTTTCAAAGTTGATATTCAATTAAATTATAACAAGCAAAAGAATATGTCAATTTTTTTCCTATTTTAATTTTTTTATATATATATAATTCCAATTTTTTCCATTTATAAAATATGATAATCTGATAAACTTTTTACCTGGCAAGTTGCTAAAACGGCCTTAAACACGTTTGCAATATTGAAACATCAAAGGAGTTTTATTTATAAAAGTTCCGTGTGTCAACGGCACACAGACTTTAATTATTAACTTTTTACTTAACTTTAGAGTTTGTCTTTTTTTTTTTAATATTTTTCACAGAAACTTTAGTGTGGTCTCTGTTTTTTTCTTCTAATAATTTTGTAATTTATCAAACATAATCTACAGGATGTCCTGGGTATAGGAGAAAGCTCTATGATTCTATGACTAAACGGTATAGTCACCCCCAATGGCTCAATGGAGAACGTACGTCTTTGCAGATTGTGCGCTGTTCGCTTTTGTTTCGACCGCAACTTTGAGACATACTGTATACTAAATACAAATTCAATTTTAATTATTTAACAGAAAGAAAAAAAAACAAAATGGCTGGTAAAATTAAAGATTCTCTTTATATTAATTAGTCGAATAAATCTATTCACCCTGAGGTGATGATACATTAAGATAACATCAACGAATGTAGTTTTAAATTTATATAATCATTCGTTCGTCTTTATAATGTTGGTGGAATTGATGGCGGCATTCATTGTTGACTATTAATAACTTATATACATCAAGTTTTTGTTTTTTTTTCCCCATTTATTGAATGAATTAAAAAAGATTCGTTCTATATTTGCGATTTCAAAGTTTCACTTCTATTTACATATTTTTTATAGTGCTATTATCACAAATTCCCAACTCAACATTATATGCTTATATGGATATGTTTTTATTGTTCGCTTTCAATCACAATTGAGTGCTATATATATGCTTTCTAAGTATGTATCTACCTTCAATTTTCATTAATTGCTCTATGCAATGCAGAAACGTTATGTTTTTTTTTATTTACATTTTTGATGTCAATAAATAGAAGGCAAATCATACCGTTTTGTTTGTCAGTTGGATTTTTGTATAGCTGATGGTTGGGGAAATTCTCAAATTCTCCAAAGTAGTTATATACAGTTGTTGTTTTCTTTTATTTACTTCAATTTCCAACAACATAACAATCATTTATATCCTTCAAAATCTTTATTCTTTTCAAATTTAACATTTGTCACAGATTTTCGTTGGAATATCGATTTATTATATAGAAAAATTAATAAAAGAATATTAATAAATAAATCACATTTTATCGACTAATAAAAGAAATAATAATGAAAATGAACAACTCCTTATTGTTGAGAACAACTTCTGTAATACTCGAGTTTCGGAACCACAATCAATGCAAACTGAAAGCACTCCGTAAAGATAAAATTGAGAAATCTAGAACGGTATTTGTGAGAATTGTTCTCGCTGTAAATGAACGTGAAACTACTGGACTCTGCCCGAGTCTTCATGCAAACAAACTGGAAATTTAGAAAATGTGGTTGTATACCGATGTTTTGAAAATTTCCTGGACAGACAATATCACCAATCAAACTGTACTAGAAAGTCTTGATAAAGAGAAAGGAATTTTACAGAAAATTGAAACCTAGAAGCTGAAATATCTGGGGCATATCAGCAAAGGCATGAAATTCTACAGCTGTAAGGAGAAGGGCTCGCAGAACAAGGTCACCATGGTTGAAGAATCTACGATCATGGTTCATTTTCATTATATGGTCGTTAACATCCGGAACGCAGAGACTCCTCAAGAAGGAGAACCTGTTTTAGCTCAAGAATTATACCATTCCGAAATTGTCGGTTGCTTCTATATTGAATTAATTATTTCATTGATGTCCTCATAATAAGAGTTAAAAATGAAATAGATGAATTATTAAATAGGGAATTTTCTTTTCGTAAACGTCCCTTGACAACAGATGGAAATACTTTGCAAAAATGGTAGAGCTTAATAAAAGATTAAACAAACAATCCACTAAAATATGGATTCCTTTGGAAAAATTTATAAAATATTCACTTGGAAAAATACAAGTTCCATTTATTTATTTTTTTCTTGTCTAAGCGAACTATTCAATTATTTTCTATCATACATCCGGTATAGATGAATTATGGAAAGTATGCGGTAGAATTTTATTTAGTAAGAAATATTCTATTATAAAATAGGATTGTTCCAACAGGACCGGCTCAATTAATTTTTTTCTCATAAATTGAAATCTGAAATATTACTATTACCTATAGATAAAACGACCGACAGCAAAAAAAACAAAAGATTTACACACAGAAAAAAGAAGAGAGGGATAGAGCTATATCAATAATTTGCGTGGAATAGCCTGACGTTAATTAAGATGAATGTTTTTTCATGTGATAAATGTAATCTTTTGTCAAAACTCAATAAAATTTATTAAAAAACAAAAAACCGCTCTATTCTATTGGAGTCATTTGAACAGAACAAAACAAAAATTATGGGAAAGAATCAAATAAACAGACAAAAATATATATTTCAGTCGTTTCGAATATTCGAAACAATAGAAATGGTGAAAGTGTTAATTAACACAGATATTCCACTATTTATATGTAGTTAGTTCCTTACGTACAATTCACCAACCCCAAATTAATCCGCTCTATATAATTCTATGTGATATTTAGACGTTTATATCGTTTGGGAAATTTGGTATGTTCGCTTATTTTTGTTGTTACGAAAAATTTATAAAATTCCAATAAAAATCGTTGTATTCCCGAAATTTCTATCCGTTGAAATTTTAGGATATATAAACTTAAGTAAATATAAACAATTTCGATTGGATTTTGTTAAAATCGTGACAACTTAACAGACGGGATCTCTATCATTATAGAACACACACAACATAACAAATTTATCATTCAATCAATCCATTTGACGTTTTCATTGTGATTACTATTCCAGTATTTTGCATGAAAATGGCATTTCACACCAGCCATTATTTCACAAATTCGAAATCAAATCAATTTTTTTGTTTTGTTTTGCTCAATAAACGTTAAATCATAACACTTTAATGTTTATATTGAAATTATTTCAATTATTGATTCAATCACAAAATCTACAGAGAAAACTCTATTGAGCGGACGCCCATTGTGGCAAAGACAGTGCGTCCATCCAAAAGAGAGGTTTCCGCTCAAAAGAGATAACATGTATATTCGGAATACGTTCATCGTCAGTTTTTGTATTATCGTAGTCTCTTTGTCGAAGCCTAGATTTTGTTGATATTCACGAACACACCCTACAAGAGTCAATATACAAATTGTTGTCGATTTGTGAGTATGACGGAAATCGAATTTTACATGTTTAACTATTGAACAAGTCAGAAAGCGTCCAAATTCTTCCATTAAGCTATTATCACCTCCTCAACTCTCCATAGGTCATGCTTAGCTTCCTCACTCCTCCTGTGAGTAATGAGCCCTCCTACCAGGCTGAGGTGTTGACCCATGTTCAGTTGAATTTATGTCGTCCATATTCTGATAATACTTTATCATTTCCTGATCTAATAGATAATAAGAGAATCGGTATCCATAAATATTTTTGAAATAATTTCTGGGAATTATGATGGGGTATTATACCCACAATTGGAGGCTTCACTGTAATGATAAGAGAAGCCTGGATAATCCGTAATAGAACGCGAATCTTCCATTTCAAAAGAGCAATTATATAGACTTGATCTGCCATTTTTTTTTTACAAATCTAGCTCAACTGATCTTTCTTTTTTTTTCTTAACAAAACAAAATGAAAATGCTGCTGGTATTTGATACGGTTGCAAAAACAAAACAAAAACAAAAAAATTACTCCACACCATTCGCGTCTATCAACACTAACTACTAAAGCTATATACATTGTTGTTGTTTTTGTTGTTGTTATGGAACAACAACGAATAGAGAGAAAATACTAGTAACAAATCAACAGTATTGCCTTTGTTTCATCATGAGCCGCAGGTATCTCTATTATTTTATTCAGTCCAACCATAGAAAGGAGAAATAAAAAACTGTACCTGTGAAAAAATATCAAAGCCAGAGAAAGACTAATTTAACAAATAGCACACATAAGTTATCATATAGAGCATATTATCCAAGACTATAGCTCTATATATATA
>JAZBGX010002561.1:0-12400 GCA_037414775.1 Zonitis immaculata | reverse complement strand
TTAGCTCCCAATCGACACAGGGAGTAGCTTGGACGGCAACCTAAATCAAATAATATTCGAATTTACAGCTTTCACTATAAGGTTTTCTAAATTTTTATTTACTTGGAAATGGCAAGTCGCTTTATTTCCATGAACATCAGCAGCTACTACTGTGACATTCTCAAAAGTTCCAATCGCTATTGTTGCTTTGTCTGGAATAAAATTGATTTGGACGTCTCCTGAATCATCAGTTGCGTTAATTCGTCGACGTGTATCATTGAAATTGACAACATAACTGTCCTGTTTATCAACCAATTCGATAACATAACTTTGTGGACAACTCAACTTTGGTGGTGTATTATCTACAATTATTGGAATTTTATCATCGATTTAGCCAAATGTTTTCATAATAATTAAATACCTGGTACTGTAATGTTAATTTCGCAAATGGCTACATTACCATCATAATCATAAGCAACATATTTCACTACAGTATCTTCAAAAACGTACATAGGCGTTTTGAAAGTTTGTGGTTTAACTTCAAGTCGCGCTATACTGCCGGAATTATCAACAGCTGTCGGTTCTGTGAAGTTGACAGGTAAAAGACCACCATTTGCATCTTTTTGTACGACTATAGGCTGTTGGGGGCAATTTTGGAAGATTGGTGTTTCATTATCTGGAATCAAAATCAAAATAAATACTTTTTTTTTTTGTTAAGGAATTTAATTAAAACCTACCAACACATGGTGAATAGCCGTAATCATAACCTAAAAGTGGTTCGACCTCCGGCTCATCACAGCCCATCAATTCAAATTTCAAACAAGCATTATCCATATAGCTAACAATACCCAGAATAACATGTCTAGCTTGTACATATTTTGGTAAAGTAATCATAGCTAATTCTCCATAATTGCCAGGATCGCGCATTGTTAGATTGAAATTAGGAAAATAGACAACATAATTTTCCGAATCGGCTTGTTTATAAAAGAATCTGATTTCCGTTGGACGTCCAACAATATCATTTGTAACAACGCCTTTAACTAAAATCGCCTTAAGTCGATAAATTTTGCCTAGATCAACATTAACGTAAGTGAAAGCTTCTTGTTTGCCACACCATCCAGTAACTGAATTCAATCGAATATTTCTAGCTTCATAATTTGGACGTTCACTAGTAGCATTAATTGCTGAATCCGGTATTCGTCCTGATGCTATACCAAGTGGTCGTACAACCTTACATTCCGGTTCTCGTACACAAGTTATTGGACGTGGATTAATCAAAATATAACCCGGTCTATTACAATTAAAATTTATTTCAGAACCTTGCTCGTAACTTCTCGAAATTTGATAACCATCACTAGGTCGACCGGGATCTTCACAGACTGGACCTTCACAACGTAAATCACCAAAATCCCAAACACCATTTGCTTGACATCGAACAATATTGTCGTGTTTGCTACTTTGACCGGCTAATTTGAATGTATTTTGACAGCCGAAGAAAAAGGACGACTGGTATTTGGTGTCGAGGAAATTGCCATATTCGGCTCCGGGAGTTGGTGGTGGGACACCACAGTCGACTCGAGGACATGATGGTTGGGCACCACTCAACCAATAATCGGGAAGTCCCTAAATTATTGCAAATCTTTAACATGAGAAAAATTATTTATTATAAAAATTTACTGGTTTTGGGTCGTAGACGCATTGTCTGAAACTGGCAGTGTGAGTTCCTCGTAATTTTCTACCATTACTATTACAATTTAGAGTTACATTATCTCGGAACGGTACTAAAACGCTACTCTCGTCGTTTCTTAGAACTTTGAGTCCTTCGTTTTTATCGTCAGGCAGAGATACACATCGGGCATCTAAAAAAAATCAAAATTTTTTTTTTAAATCTCCTAATTAGTCTTTCCAATTAGTTACATGAACATTCTGGTACTGATCCATTCCAAACTCCTGTTGATGTACAAAGTAATGCTGAAGATCCGGACATGACATAGCCGAAATTACATTGGAATCGAATTAAATCACCAAAATGGTATCGATCTTTTGTTGATAATATCAAGCCATTTTCTGGTGATTGTAGATTTGGACACATAACTGGTACACATGATTTATTAACTTGGAACGTATCACCATCTCTTATACCATTCTCTGATTGTTCAATATTATAGCCCGCAGTACCGTTACGTTGATAAAGTTCAAATCCTACATTACATCCACACGAATAATCACCAGCACTATTGATACATTTTTGATCACAACCACCATTATTATCGGCACATTCATTTATATCGGCACATTCTAATCGTGTACAGCCCATAATTTCCAATTTCAAACACGGTGCACCATCATAATCTTGAATTTTGAATTTTATATATTGTGCCTCAATTGGTACCGGTAGATTTAAAATCGACAATGTAGGCTCTAAAATTCGAAATTCAACAGCACTACCATCTGGATTACGATAATCTTTGAAAACATCAGTCAAATCATCTGTATATTGAATACGAACAGCTGATGTAAAAGCTAAAGTGCCATCTGGACGGGTGACACTAGTTGTTCGAAAACCACGAATAATTGTTGGTGCTTTCAAATCTATAAGTACCCAATTCGAACCGCCATCATTTGTATTGCCACACCAACCTGCGCCGTTATTCAATCGTACCATCTAAAAGACAAAATATCGAGAATTTATAAAAAATATTGTGATTCAAAATAGAATTATTTACAGTTTTATCATAACCCGGTTCGCTACTAGATACAGTAATTGAATCATCTGGAATACCGCCATTTGTTAAACCTAAATCACCAACAGGTCGACATTCCAATGTCGGAGCAAAACCTTTACGACATTTACAATGGAATGATCCTGGTGAATTGATACATTCAGTTGATGCAATATCGCATTGAGTTGTGATACATTCATTGATATCGTCGCATTTTGGTGGATTATTGAATTCTTGATTTTCGCCACATCGAATAATACTATTACCGATTAATTTATAACCTTTGTAGCATTGGATGCGAGCTTCATCATTATAGAAATATTGTCTTGTAACATCTGTTATGAAGCCGTTCTTAATGTCGGGGAAAACTGGACATTTCGCTCCTATAAATAAATCATAAATTAATTATTAATTTATTTCAAGTTTTTTTTTTCAATGTTTATTTCTACTTGAACATGTTGGGACTTCTCCTGACCAAGTACCGTTGCTCATACATAGTATGACTGGCGGTCCGTTTCTTATATAGCCCGGTTCGCATTCATAACGGACAATAGTACCATAAGAACGGCCTAAACCGTTCAATATTGTAACATTAGCATGAGACACTTCCGGTAATGGTGCACATTGGGATGCTGCAATTTCCCATACATACAACAAAAAAATCAAGCTATAATTTGCCATTTCAAGAAATTATTCTCTTATTACCTAAACAAGTTGGTTTCTTTTCCCATCTACCATCCGATAGACATGAGATTCGTTCAATTGTTTGTAATGTTGGGAAAGCAAAACCGGCATAACATTGGTACATGGCTTGGCCACGATACGTGACATTTGTTGAACCAATTGAGAATCCATTGTCGATTTGCGGTACTGGTCCGCAATAAACTTCTTGACATTTCGGTATATAACTGACTGACCAATTGCCACCGGGCATACATTGTGTTGTCAAACGATTACGTCCAGTTGCGAATTCCTGACCAGTTGGACAACTGAAAGTGATTACAGTACCGAAAGCTGTATCGCGACTTGATGCCATTGCACCGATACCCGGCTGTAATTGGGGACAATCTAGAAATGTTTGTCAATAATAACTAAATTTAAACAATCAAATTTTTTGAATGAAATACCGGCTGAAAATTTAGCCGACCATCCAACGCTACTATGAAGAGCATCGGTTGTGAATCGAATCAACATTTGGCCACTTTCTGCAGTTAAAGTAATTTGCGGTTGTGATGAAGCGGTAAAGCCATTACCGGAATGTAAACGTAGGCCACTAGTTGTTGCACCATCATACACTTGAACGAAATCGGATTTATCAACTTCGAAATGATCGAAATTCAATGATAACGGTCCACCACCAGGATTTCGTATTTTATATAAACATTCCTGATTACTCGGATAATTACTGAGGCCATAAGCTGGCGAGGTTATTGTTCCATTACGGGCAACTATTGTGGCTCTACAACCTTCAATCAAACAAATATCATTGATATACTTATTTTTTTTTTGCGAGTTTAAAAATAACATATACCTTGAGTATATCTGATTCTAAAACCTCTTCTAGAGTCGCCCAAACTGGTTTTGAAATATAAATAGAATTTGTTATTGGTTGAAATAACAATATTTTGGTTATTTTCAAGATCGCCTGTAAATCGTGCAATTGGTTTATTTTTCGGAGAATCGCCATCACGCACCAAAATATAATCACGACCATTATCCAAATCCATATCATCAATTTCTATAGTTATAATTCGACCATTTTGTGCTCGAATAATATACAAGCATTCCAAACCGCCGGGATATTGTTCTGGATAACCGGGCGATGTTAAAACTTGTGGTTGGGGTGTTGCTCGTAACATTCCACCGCATGTTTGCGGTTCGGTTTTCCATGACGCCCGGAATCCTTTACGTTCAACTGAAGCATCGGTACTAAATTTAATTATCATAAAATTCGATGCCGATACAAATGAGCGATTTGTTAAATCTTGTCGTCCAGATAATGTGGCTAAATTAACTGAAGTATCTTCGGTACGACCACCGACAAGTATTTGAACTGTATCGAATGTTTTCTCCGTTTCGAATTCTTGAAATTGCAATAAAATATTATGGCCTTGTGGACCTTCCAATGTCCATTTGCAATTTGTTAATGGTGCATATTTATGTGGATAATATGGACTTTCGACAAAATCACCACTACTAGCTAGATAATAATTACAATTTGATTGACAATCAATTTCATCAGAACCATCACCGCAATCATCTTGTTTATCACATTTGAATTTCTCATTTATACAATTACCATTGGAACAATGGAATGAACCATATGGACAGGCTTTTGATCTGCACATGAACGGTAATAAACTTTCACACGTTGTCAATTCCCATGACTGGTTATCTTCAGTTACTGTTACATCAACACATTCGCCAGCTGAAGGATCCGGCTGTTGGCGTGACCAAAAGCCTATTCAATCGCAATATTAAATTTTCAATTCTATCAATCGATCACAAGAGAAATACCTGAATATTGAGAGATTAGAGTACCAGCAGCCGATTCTAGAGTATTGGTACGGAGGTCATCTAGAGACGCCAAACCGAGCCAATAATGATTCAAACTTCTACGTTCTGATGGAACAGATGATGTTGCTATTGTTGCAGTTAAATTATTTTCATTGTAAGTCTCTACCGACATCAAATCGCTGCCATATCTAGAAAATTCTCAAAGATTTCAGAATTTTTTTTTAAACAGTATAAAATTTTTGATAGTCTCAACTTAAGTAGGTCTCCGAAACAACCAGACTTATTATACAGGTGTATAGTAGTGCTTGGCGGTATTTAGCCTGAAGATATAGGCACGGATTTTGGTATGTTAACATGTCTAGTCGATATATTTAATCCTACTTATTATTGGAGAATTTTGTGTATTTATGTTGAATTAAAAATCAATATTTCTAACGGGAATTTGTCATTCATTGATGATATTTTAGGAAAATATTGAAGAATCTGTCAAAATTTTGTACCATCGACACGGTGAGAGTTGTTACTTTTTTTGTTTCATTTCAAACAATTCTGGGAGTGTAAACGGGTCAAGGATTGTCACCAAATATAAAGAATTAGAGAGTTGAAAGATTGAATTATCAATAGAATTGTAAAAAGAAGAGCAAATCGATGAGTATAAAATCGAATAAATTCCAAAACAAACAAACGCCTCGACAGTTCAAGAATAACTAAAGAGAAACTAAATAAACACGATAACGATACTAAATGGGTATATTTCCAGTTTGGAAAACAAATTTTCAAAGCAGGATTTATGTATTTCCATCATTATCTTTGATAGAACTTTAAATATTACAACCAGATTCTATTGTATTGTTGGTAGTGAAGTAAATAACGGATTATATCTATATTTATGTATGTATTATAGAAAATATTATTTAGAATTTACAATATATTCCATGTGTTAAAATGAAAGCGTTGTAATACCAATAGCAATCATTAAATATTTAGGTTGTTTGAATCACGAATATTATTAAATTATTATAAATTAGAAAATAAGATTTTCTCGCATCCACAATGATATTTCAACAATATTACAAATGATTTTAATAAATAAAATTAATAACAATTCACATGAGAATTTCTCAAAAAAAAATTATAACTTTAGTACCATCGGAATTACGCCATCCAGAATTTCAAATCAAACAAAATCTAAATACCATTTGATTTATTCCAGATATAAAAGTATTAATTGGGATTTTATAAGGAAACTTTTCGTTATAGCCGATATAATTACTAATTCTGATCGTTTTCGAATTTTGATTGGGAGACGATTTAAAAAATTCTAGTTATACGGTTCAAATTTATATTTGTACCGTTAATTATTTTAATATTCAATGCGTATTTGGTCCGTTATTTGTATATCAATGACAATTTTTTTTTTTTTAGATATCTTTACCTTCTACATAGTTCGGCTGCTTTTTCCCAAGAATGTCGAATATTGAAGAATTTGTAACAATGTAGTCCGCGTAATTCCCAACCTGCAACAGAAACAAAACAACAA
The DNA here is from genome assembly GCA_037414775.1 of Zonitis immaculata. Lineage (NCBI taxonomy): Eukaryota > Metazoa > Arthropoda > Insecta > Coleoptera > Meloidae > Zonitis > Zonitis immaculata. The sequence goes on along the minus strand of JAZBGX010002561.1, from coordinate 5,641 downwards.
AAATCAATAATTATCAATAACATATCTAATTGATAATAATTATTATTATGGAAATTTCTATTATTTATTTTATGTAGAATTGTTTGTTGAAATATCTGTCTATTATATGATGATTTTTCGGTAAAATCATCAATGGTGAAAGTCTCTGGATTGTTGTTTCAAGATGTATTTTGAATAAAGTAATGGTTGGATGGGTTGAAACTGGACAATGCGGTTCTAAAATATTAACGACTCTCTTAATTCAAAAAATAAACGTTTAAATCATTATAAATTTTAATGTTATAGTTATTGCGATTATACCTGAGAAAATTTCCAACACAAATAATTAAAAATAAATAAAACTGTATATAATTTAGGAAACTCAATTATAAAGTTAGACAAACTATATACCGTTTTAAATGAATTTCCTAATAAATTCTCCGTTATATGTGTAGGTGTTGGAAATTGTCGAAATTAATTTATATATCGGAAATTTTAAGGAATCACGATTAGTGGAGAGATTACAATTTTAAAGAGAAAATCTCGTTGTGAATTTGCGGTTGGTAAATTTTCAATAATAAGGAGATATGAGAAATCTTTTGAAATTGTATTGACTTGAGGAGCTACAAACACCCATACACCAGCTGATGAAGTAAAACAGATGATTCTATCAGGACACCAATCGAGAACTTGAAAAAATCCTATGCCATCATCAAGAAAAAAATATCAATGCACCATGGACAAAAATTCATCCTTAGAAAGCTAAAGTTTCCCCAAATACTTGGCTTCTGTAATATACTGATAAACATTGAACAAAGTCTTACAATTAGACAAAAGTTCGACAACTATCAAAGTATCCAAAAGAAGTCGAGAGAGAAATTGAATTCCTCAATACAAAAAAATCAAGTGAATACTTGATGTTGTAATTGCTAAAATGATGAAAGAATTATCCAGAAAAAGAATAGTGTTGCTGATCTATTTGGATAGTGACTGTCTTAAAAAAGTCCAAATTATGCATGGGAAATCAGGGAGAAATCCAACAGGTACCTCCTCATATAAACCCATAAACTACACTATATCTGTGATTTTCGAAATTTGCTGTAGATTGCCACAAGGCAGTATTTTTGGTTAGCTGCTGTCAAAGATAGGTTTTAATTTTGCCCTATCGCCCCCGATAAAACTGATCATTGAATCGCTTATCAATCGATAGATTTGATAGTGAAGATTTTTTTTATGATAAAATAATAGCGATAAAAAATTTTTATTGTCATTTTTTTTTTTTTTAATTCAATTAATTTTTTGGACATAAAAAAGAAAGTTGAGAAAATCGCACAATTATTCGTTTATCTTTGGAAATTGGAAACTCAACCAAATTACTGGTACAACAATTAATAATTTTCTCCAAGCTCATCAAGTTTCAACATCTATCAATATTAAAAATAATTATTGTACAGACGGGAAATTATAATTTTCTTGTTGGAAATAATCAACGAAAATTGTTTTGTTTTTCTATTAAAAATGATTCCAGCTAATATAATAATTTCCTGTTATGTTCCAGTTTGATAAAAATTCTTGTTGGATTAGATGTTTTTCTAACAATATTAAGATCTATAAAATTACATAATTTTTTTAATTCGAGAAAAACTAGGCCATAAAGTTCACAAAACAATAACAATAATAATAATTATAATTATTATTACCAAGTCTTATAAAATAATTTTAATTAATGGTTTTGTAAATTTGAAATCATTGTTGTTTTTCCGCGGTTATGCACAGTTAGATTTTCCAATTTTTTCAGAAATAAATTGGAAATATATATATTTTTTTTGAAACTTTCACATCTATATACTTATATCGATCGATCATTCAAAATCGGGCCATAAAATATTATAACTATGAAAAATTTGCTCTCAATTATCCTGCGAATAGTACGCCTACATTATATTTAAATTTAACAGTTATATTTTTGGATATTGCCCCATAGGCTTCCATATAAATCGTTGATAATCTAATAATAAACGAATTCTGCATAATTAGTTCAAATTACAAGGCTATCCAACAATCCGATAACAACATAATTGTTGATTTAATTTATTTATTAAAAAAAAAAAAATCTTATCATGTTGTTTATAATTACGTACAGTTTTGATAAATAATTGGTTTGGTGAAAATGTTGAAAAGACGTGTTATTGTCGATCTAGATCTCGGTATTGATCCATGCTGAACATTTAGGACAAATTAAAACTGAATACCCATCATCCGTATACGAATGGCAATACAACAATGGATAACGTTTGTAAAAATGTCGTCAGCGAACCTTGGAAATCCTCCAAAGAACCGATGTACGTTATTTTATTGATTATATACGTGCCTTTTATTCAAAGATCTTAACTGGTAATATTTCCCTATTATTATTATTATCAGTCGATCTGATGAAAAATAATGTGTTGGAAATATAACTGCAACAGCAGAATTTAATTTTTATGACGACCCGAAAGCCGCCTATGTGGTACTAAATACCGTCACCAAACCAATTCATCTTCTAACCTTAGAACCAGCCAAGCGTACAAAAAATTTAGAAAAAAGAATCCCTTCATCTCCCTATAACTCATTGGAATTGCATCATCGTCATCATCGAACACGAGGGCAAGTTGTACTTGATCATGGAAAGCGGAAGCCTTGTAATGTTAATTTGTTAGAAGAATCAGTTGATGAGAATTAATTAATGATGGATTTGAAATTTTAAAGATATAAATATAACGCAGCTATATAAGTACAGTTTTGTAGATTGTTTTATAAGTTTGTTTATTTTATTCGCCTTATCCTAAATTAGATAACAAAACAAAATTGTTATCGTGCAATAGCACTCTGCGTATATGATAGTATTATTGTGGCTATTGTCTTGTGTTCGTATATCATGACGTTGAAACGTGTTATTTTGGATGTTGATGTCGGCACTGATGATTATCTAGCATTATTATTGTTTCTTCATGCTGAAAAATGTGGACTGTTAAAAATTGAGGCCATTATTTGCACGATGGGCAATACAACTGTTGAAAATGTCTGCAAGAACGTTATAAGACTACTAGAAATCACCAATCGTACAGACGTAAAAAACAAACACAACAAATCTATATCTATATAAATCTAACGCAATCTTTAATTAAATTTCTATAGATATCTGTTTATAAAGGTGCAACGAAAGAATTGATACCATTATCATTGGAACCAAGGAATGGCTTCCATGGTATTGATGGTTTTGGTGATTTAAATTATGAAAAGCTACCAGATTTGAGTGTTGTGAAACAAGAACCAGCTGCTATAATTCTACGTGATTTGATACGAACTAATCCGGATGAGATTAGTTTAATATGTTTAGCTCCATTAACCAATTTAGCTTTAACATTACGTTTAGATGACGAGATTTGTACGAAAATTAAAGATGTTTGGATTATGGGTGGAAATTATACCGGCAAGTATAATTCGATCCAATTCTGTTGTATTATTTTTCTATATAGAAAAAATTGTTTTAAAGCTGTCGGAAATATGACCGCTGCGGCAGAATATAATTTTTATGTCGATCCAGAAGCTGTTTCCATAGTCCTTGATAGTGTTAAAAAACCGATCTATATCCTAACATGGGAGAGTTGTCTTCGATCATTAATTAGTTTTGTAAATTATCTCGTATTATAATTATTATTATTATTGAGTTTTCCATAATTATTAAATTGAAGGATTGGCGATTTAATGTGTTTGGAAAAAAGAACAATGATGCCATCAAATTATTGAATAAAGCCGAAAAAATCGTCTATAATGATTATAAAGAAGAAAATTGGATACCATGTGATGCTTACTTGGCTGCTGCTTATCTATATCCGGATGAGATTATTTTGACCAAGAAATCCCATTATTTATCGATAGAATTGCATGGTAGGCAAACTAGAGGGCAAGTTGTTGTTGATCATATGAAGAGAATGAAGCCTAATGTTGATATAATTGAAGAAATCAATCTTGAGAAATTCAAAGATTTCCTAATGGAATTAGAAGAAGATTGTTGATTTTATGTCTATATACCTACATAATAATAAATATAATTTAATTTGACCCTGAAAATCTAATAACGCGGTTACTTACCGGCTATTAAAAATTATTTTTATTATACAATAATATTTATAAAGAAAAAAATTCTTGAATTTCTGTACAGTTGCTTTATGTATTTCTAAAACCGCTAGAATAATCGATAAAAATTAGGAAATTGTTGTTTTTGTTGATTTTAAAATTGATCAAATTAAGTTCGGTATTCGTTCCAGAATGATGAACAAAAATATTTCGTAATAATTCGATATCATTTCGTCAAAAATTATCATAATAACCAAAAATATATTATTTGGACGACGATATGGCAGCATTGCAAAGAAAACTTATGACTATAGGATCCTCAGCGATGAACTTCACATTGGATACCCAAAATGTTGACCGCCGAAAAAAATAACAAACGACTCCACCTTGCTAGAGTAAATCTTGAATATTACCTAGCCTTTTTCTGATTGGTACAATCGGTAAGTTATACTGGTAGGTGATTTTCGGGAGTTGGGTGGGTGTAAAAAGATTTTTGACTTGATTGGTGAAAATGGATCTATCGCTAAACAACAATCGATGAGTTGTAACCGACAGTATACTCACCGACACCGAGAACAATGAAATTCGCAAATCAAGTTCGCTTCCATCGACTTATTGTATGCCTTTCTTTGGCTCAATAAGCAGCTCAGAGGCAAGAATTTGAAGATGACAATAGTTAAGTGATAGCCGCTGTAGAAGCATTTTGGAACAGTCAACAATAAGATTCTCTGCCCAAAAGGACGAATAAACATTGAGTTTTATATCGATTATCGCCTCTTTTTTTTTTTTGGTGATATTGTTAAGTAGAGGCTATAATTATATAACAATAATCTCAACAGTGATATGGTCCTATCCACCTATGCATATAAAATATTTTTCAACCGATTGCTGCATACTCTCCACAACTGTTTTGGAGGTGAAAATTAGCAATGCTTGTATTTTTACTACCTAGCTCATAATTATTAATATTATTATTATTGTTATTATATAAGAGATTTGTGAAGGTAAATCGATTATACAATCAAATAGAAAACAACTTTTTCTCTTCCTCTCCAAGAAAATCAAAGCAAAATTATTAAATACAGTTTTCCAATTTTTTTATTTATTTATTGTTATATGATAGTATTATTTTATAAAAGTCGAATATGATCAATCTTCTATGTATATATGAATAATATATAATAATAATAATAATTTCAAAGGTCATGTAAGTATAAATAGTCGCTGGAATACTTTCACAAAATAAATTCCATTCAACTTGAGATGTTGTAATTAAAATTCAAAATAAATGAATACTTGAATAAAATAAACTATTTCCTTGTTTATTATTGTCTATTGATAATAATTTAAATAGTAGGGAAAATCGATTTGAAACGGTATTACAAAAAAAATTATTATTTCGATCAGCACTTAATTATTGTAAAACATCTGGATTACAATTATTATTATAAAAATTATAACTGTTACCGTTCCAGTTATAATTTGATAAAATTTAGTAAAATAATTTTGATGCTTCCATTCTTGTATTTATAATAATAATAAT
>JAZBGX010002560.1:0-12405 GCA_037414775.1 Zonitis immaculata | reverse complement strand
ATAGACACGGGGGGGTGCTTGTATATAACGCATCAATCGGTTCCATACCAATAGGAAAATACCATGGTCACAGGGGTGTGCTTGTATATAACGCATCAATCGTTTGCATACCAATAGGAAAATACCATGGTCACAGGGGGGGTACTTGTATATAACGCATTAATCGTTTTACTAGAACAATTTATTTTTCTGATTATAATATATAATTATTATTATTGTCAATTACGTATGTTTGGTTGCATACCATTAGCATAATCATTGTTGATTAAATCAATTTATTCATTTTAATTATGAAAATTTATTTGTATCATTAAAATACGTATAATTGTTAGTCGCGTATGTTTGGTTGCATACACATAGTATATTATATTATTTTAGTATAAAATTTATAGATGGCGTCTCAGCCTGCGCGGTGTGTCAAATAGATTTCTTTATTATGAAAATAAAACGTACCGATAGGTGGCAACCGTATTGTAATAAATAGCTGATCATTTCAAGGAATGAATTTTGAGATTTGATAAGATTCCCAAATAAATAAAAATAAAGCCTGATAATATCAATAGTAATAATACTATTATAATATAATTCAATATTCTTGGGTGGTACAGTGTTGTGTGTTGCTTGGATCAAGCAAAATTGAACTAAAATAGGTATTTGAATTTAATTTTATTGTCAGACAATAACAGTCAAGTCGGTTTTTATTTCTAGATTCTATATAGTTTCGTTGTTAGAGAAAATTAGGTACAACATACAATATAGCTTGAATTTCAACCGCCTCTAATAATTATTGTTAGTGGTGTATGTTTGGTTGCATACAGATAGTACAATACCATAGACAAGATAGACCACCAACTCCACATAAATTTGATTCCAATTTGGCGTACCCTACTTTCTAGATAGCGCTGTAAACCGTTGTTAAATGAACGCGGGAAAATATAAATACTATATATTTACAGAATATACAATAATAAAAAAACACCTCTTTAGGCTTGAAATGATTATGTCGCCATGTAGAAATGTTTGGTAGGATTTTTCTAAAATTTAGGAGCTACAATACAATTATGACAAAGAAATGCAGTCATATCGTTATACTACTGTGCTTTGCATGGCCAAAGTGGCGGAATGAGCAACTGTTATGTGTTGTGCTACTCAAGCACAATCTCCACCCACAATTATGTTGTTGGCTCTATCTATAATTTTTCCCAAATACAAGGTGTAGTACCTGAATGTACTATTTTTTATAGAATTTTTTTTATGTTATGAGTCGGTCGATTTCATGATAAGCTTGTCAGTACACTGAAGCGCTTAGACGCGTTTTTCTTGAAAACGATAGATTTTATGGACATCAAACAAGTACACCTTTTTTTTATGTAGAAATGCATTGCGCATCTTAGATTCTTTCCAAAATAAGAAGAATTCTATAAATAAAAAAGATATGATGAAAATAATAGATAAAATGTTTGGCTTGCTCTAAAGTAGATGTGCACTAATTTTCATCTTCATTCGCCATTTTGTGTCTGCGTCATGTACAATTCTAGAAAAAATACATGCTATAATCCAAAATCGCTCCTCCTATCTCGAATCATATACTATTGTTTCTATTTTGCACTTTTTTTTTTGATAAAAATTGAACTCTTGAAATTTGGGGAATTTTACGACAGTTGGTAGTGACTAGATTGTCAACGCTGTTGTTTTGTTTAGCGTAATACTTGAATACATCGAATATGAAAGATGCATGCGCATGCGCCGCAGTCTACCAACCCTATTTCACTAACTGTTAAAGTACCCAAAAAGTAGTGCTTTAATGTATATTAAAGCACTCATTTTTCATTAAAGCACTCCTTTTGTTACTTCAACAACGTTATTATAGACGCAAAATAGAAAAAAATATTGTAACCATTCAACCGATCACAATCTATCTTTATATCGATATACGAAAAATTTGATTCATAATGTAAATTTCATTTTGTTACACAATGGGATTATCGAATATTTCCATTATTATTCAATTGTTTTTTTGTGTTTTTTGGATCAATATCGTTGATTATTATACAACGGTATTTATTGGTGCATATTTTTGTATAAAACCATAAACTCCCGATTAATTTAGTTCAATAAATTATAATTTTTTATATACAGCGTGTTCTGAAAAGTTCTTAACAAATGGACAACTTTCTAATCATTGATTTTTAGAAAAAATGCTATACTCGGTTAAAAGTCGTGCTACTTCCCAAAATATTACTGGAATTAGAAAAGTTCGATAAAAATGTACGAGATTGCCAAAAATTATTCTGAGCACTGTGAGGCCTGATAAAATACAGATTTTTTTTTTCTATCACACCTCAGAGTCGTCTGAGTAACTTTCAAGAACACGCTGTATATATTTATATACATATATTTATATTGGTTATGCACATATCATACTTATACAGGCTGGTCCACCAGAGACATTCCTGGTTTCGCAACTCTGACTCTAGTAGGACGGACTCGACGATCTAAAGTGCGATATTTAGACAACTCTAGATCCTCTATAGCGCGGTATTTTTTCCCCACTAGAACTAGAGTTGTAGCTAGACCAGGAAAGCCTCTGTCGGACCACTCTGTATAATTTGGGGGTTATTTTTGAGAAATTGAGAAAGTGAAAGTTCTTTATATAGATATACTTATGTATAATAAATACCTGTAATAAATGTGAATAATCGTACTGCGGGTTAGAGGTGAATTTTGAGAATTGCCAAAAAAAATTTCTCGTAATATTTAAAAGCTTAAGTTAAGTAATTTAGCGATAAATTTACAATTTATATGACGGAACTATCCACTGTTGTTGTTGTTGTTGTTGTTGTTGTTGTAGCATTTATTTATGATTAAAAACAAGAAAATCAACATGGGAGAGTAAAGAAATTCTTCTAAATGTTAATTATAAATTTAAATATTTATGCATAAAATAAAACGGTACCTATACCTAATTTTATATCCATAATTAATTATACAGGGTAGTCCATCAGAGACATTCGTAGTCTTGCAACTCTGGCTCTCTTGAGTGCAAAAAAAACGGATTTGGTGATCTAAACTTTAGGTTATTATTATTTTTTTTGCAAGACCAAAATAGTCTCTTGTGGAACATCCTGTATAACAATTGCAATTAACTTTAAACTTCTCCCAATTTCTTATTGGCAGTAAAATAAATTTAGATAATAATCAAAATTGTAATTATATGATGATAATAATAAGAAAAAGATTAATAATTGATAACAATACTGTGAATAAAGCTATCTAGATCTATGATGTTGTGACAATGAATTTTTGAAACAATAGAATATCGCGAGTGGGGAAATGGTACATAAGTTGCTTTATTTATAAATACGATAGAAAGTTCTTTAGCCGGCTATTTAATCCGCTACAACCATACTGATAGTGTGCTATTATTATTATTATTATTATTATTATCGATATACAGTGAGTGTTAATATATCTCAAGTAAAACGATGCATTATCCATCTGTTATCGTTATTGTGACTATTGTTAACTTTTGGAAATCGACCGGATATCCGCAGACACCCCAGCAACAACAACAACAACAACAACAAGGTTTGTTTCTTAATTTTACAACAATTCCGAATTATATTAGCCTTACTTGTTTTTTGTTTTTTTTGTTTAATTCAAGGCTAATATCGTAAATACAATTAGTTTGCTGAGTATTATTGATTGTTAATTGTAATGTACGAAAATTAAAATAATAATAATAATAATAATAATAATTGGAATTTGTGGTTGGGGGATTGCTTAATTTTTTTTTTTTTATATAAACCATTATCGATTATCAATATTGTTTTATTACCAAATTGTTGATAGTTTGGCTCTTATTGCAAAAATATAATCACATCAGTTACGCTCTCTTGATTGTTTTCGTATATAATGTAAAAGAGAGAGAGAGAGAGAATTAATACTTATATACCGCATTGATTACTAAATTTTTATATAAATATAGGTTAATTTTATTGAAATTCTAACATGAAATCATATTGCTCAAGTTTTATAATTTTGTTTTGTTGTTGTTTTCGATTTTGTAGATGATATAAATTTTTTCCGATCATCACATCGATCACAGCCTGTATATTATAACAACAGTTCGGATTAGGATAGTTGTATTTGTATAAAAATAATTGTTTAAAGTTTAATAACAATTGACGAGGTCATTTTCTAAGCTAAAACAGTTGAAATGATTAAATGCAACTTTATTATTATTGAATGGAGAAATTCTATAATGTCGCATATAAATAACAAGGTTGTACATTGTATATTGGTAATAATAATGCAATTTTATGGAGATGATACAAATACGATCGTAATTATTACCGAAAGTTCCGGACAAAAGAAAAAACAATTGAATTTTTTTTTTTTTTTCGAACAAAGCTTGTCATAATTTCCGTTCATTATCATATTATGGAAATTTGTTATCATTTTCGACTGTATACGCTTTGATGATTCTAATGTTGAAGAAATCATTTTTTTGTTTTTGTTTTTTTTTCTAAATTAGTTTAAATTAATATAGAAATTTAGAAATACAAGGTTTGATTTCTAAACTCTTTCACTTTTTGTTTATTAAAATTAAAATTTTTTTTTTATAAATCAAGCAAAAAAGCAATTAAACCCAAACTCTTCATTTCTATATCTATATAATAATTTTATTTCCTTTCGAATTCATTTTATTTCCAATTAAAATATCGTTGCATAAAAATAACGGAAATTAAATCAATATATACAGGCTGTGACTCAATGATATGTAGGTAGTTATTTTAATGGGCGATTCCTCAATCAATTCCAAGTCGAAAAGTTCGTATAAACTTATACTCTAAAATGCTTTGTTTTCGTTATACAGGGTGTTAATTGTTTTTTGCAACATTTTTTTGTACGTCGATCCAGTGATAATTATTTCATTAATTATTCTGTCTTAGGACAAAAATAGAAGAGACCTTTTTTACTTACAAATTGTATAATAATTAATAATAAAATAATTTGATTACAATTGTATTGAGTTGTAGCTCAACAACCTGTATATATCAAAAAACGGAACATTTAAGTTCAGAAATGAATACCTACCATTATATTAAGTAACACCCTGTATTTGTAAAATCAAAAAAAATATATTCAATAATAAATGAAAGGTCATGGATCCGGTGAAATTGTAATTTCACTTTATTACAAATTAATAATTACCGCAAGCTAAATATATATTTTTTTTTTAATCAAATATTCAAAGTATTATGATTTTAATTAACACAATGATCGATTGCCTTAATTATTATTTAAAAAAAAATTATGTAATAAAACACATAAGGAAGATCGAATAGATAATTAATCATTAAATATTCAACAGAGGAATTGTTTTGTTTTTTTTTAGAAAGTGATTTACTTCTATAATTTCCATTTGGAATAATAAAAGAAAAATCCCAACAATGTCCTTTTAATTTTTCATCTCTACTATACAGGATGGTCAAGACTTAATTTGAAAAGAAGTACTTTTGTACTAATACTCAAATTCAATACAACTTTCCAACCCAACTGTACGTCAGAGCGAGTCAAATGACAAACTCTCAGAAAGCTTGATGTCCTGTCTCCATTTGCCTTGAAGATTGGCAACGCAGACGCTATTCTGCGGGAAAGGCAGTTTTTTTTTTTTAATGAAGTACTGTATTTCGAAATTTTTTGAAAATTCAATAAAATATATATACAGGCTGAGCACAAAGTAAGGAATAAATTCATTTATGTCCAAACTAACAGATTTTAAAAAAATTTGAGAAATCAATTCTTCTTTATTTTTAAATGCGCATCTTTTTACATACTTTTGACATTTGTGACGTCACCCATTTTTGAGCAATGACGTCATGCAGTTAAATTTTAAATTTTAATAGGGTACTTGTGACACTTCTTTTGAAAGCTCATTAAATTGTCTATACAGTAGTACACTTCGCTTTTCGATAAAGTAATTAGGAATTAACTCAAAATTCACTAGTTTGGGAATGAATGAATTTATCGCATACTTTGTGCTCACACTGTATATATAGTGTTGTATTCAAAATGAAGAAGTTGATTGTACAAAGGTAGATCGTTTCTAAAAATTGATCTGACCAAAATTTCAAAACAATACTCTAATTAGGTTTAAGGGATAGATTTGTAAACGAACAGTCTGTATAACTTAATTCTTGATAGTAATAATAACAATAATAATAATAACAATAAAATAGGAATAAAGAGCGCGGTATATTAAAATGAAAGTTTTATTGTTGTGCAATATTTTAACATCGACTATACAGGCTGGTCAACCAGAGGCTTTCCTAGTCTTTGAACTCTGGCTCTAGTGGGTGCAATAAAAACGGACTCGACGATATAAAGTGTGATATTTAAAGAATATTTTGACGTTTTAAAAGGATTTCCCAAAAGCTAGATTTTCGAGTGCATTTGTTTTCATCCGCTGCTAGAACGTCTCTGGCGGATCATCCTGTATATTTCTATAAATATTCCATCGAAAACTGTTTAATTCACAGCATTCAAATCATCAGAGATCCGATTCCAATTCATTTTCCAATCGATTGATTCCATCCACAACAACAAGGCCATATAAGAAATTTTCCGGTTTAATAAATTTGGTAAATCGAAAATAAAAATTAAAGTTACACATCATTGGCGAAATTATGTAATAATAATAATATTTCTGCCAAGTTTCCAACAATTGGCAATTTATAGGTAGATGGGTGGAATTATTTACATAATTTATCCACATTTCTATTTAAAATGGTGAAATAATCCGTAATTTGGTCAATAGTTTAATGATTCATTTCGAATTTTAATGACCACTTTCTTTTCTTGTTGTTTTTATCATTATTATTATTATTATGATTATTATTAATAAATAAATAAAACAACAACAAAAATATTTTATTTATACAACAACTGTTGGTCCAGTCATGTTCTGTGTTTTTATTCGGTGAGAGTTATCATCACGATGACGCCAAAGAAAGTAAAAGTCGAATCTTCCTTTAAATATAGCGATTTTCCAAAGTAATAACAAAAAATTCTGATATTAACTGTTTCGGTTCGGATTTGAACCGGAATCGCTTACATTTTGTCAACTGTCGACCGGTATCGATTAAAATAAATAACTATACAGGGTCGTCCAAGATTTCGATTTTGAAACAGGTCCGGATTAAAAGTAAAAGTAAATTCTCCCCAACTACTCGATAACGAGAGTCAATTTATTTACACTTTGTTATTAAAGCATTGGTACCAAATAATTGTATTTGAGCAATTTGAAAATTGGCCCTCGCTCCAACTATTTCGTTATTAATCCAATATTTTATAATTTAGAGAAAAATTAATATCGCGGGCTTGAAGGGCACATATACAGGCATCATATGTGCAAACTTCAGATTTTTATCTGTATAAATAAGGGTGATTTTGAGGGTGGCGCTATAAAACTTGGACGACCCTGTACAGAGTGTTCGTTTTCAATCTACCTTCTACACGTATCTCAAGTCTCAAGAACTAATCGGACTCATTCGAACAAAATATCGAAACGATCAAGTCTTGAGATACACTCTGTATTGATGTAATTTTATAACAATTCATTCACTTCAATTTGAAACAAAAAATGGAATTGATGCGAGTGGAAGCGAGACAGTTACATCTACCTTTTGTAAAAGATTTTCGCAAGAAAAGTAAAAGTTCTTGCACAATTTGTCAATATACAGTTATCGGTCAATGATGCATGAAGCATTAAACAGTTATACAGGGTGGTCTACCAGAGGTTTTCTCGGTCTTGTAAATCTGACTCTAGTGTGGTATTTAGAGAACATTTTGACGTTTAAACTTTAGATCTCCGGATGTATTTTTTTTCTACACTAGAACCAGAGGTCCTACAAGACCAAGAAAGCCTCTGGTGGGCCATTCTGTATATAGCGACATTGTTCTGAATAATAAATCAAAATTAAAAATCTCGTTACAGTCAACATTATCGAGCCCTTTCGGTTAATTAAATTTTGAAAATTTTAATGAGATACAATTAGTATTTTTAATAAATTACGTAACAACGTTGTTATTTTTTTATTTTAATTTTGATAAAATCCGGAAACTGAAAATTCATTAAACCATGTTTTTGGGAAAATAACAACAAAATATTGAATTTTCTATGGTTTATGGTAGAACGAATAATGACTGCGGAAAAATAATAAAATTATATGTATATAGGTATACAGGAAATTGGATTTTCACACGTTCAGTAATTAAAGAAAAATTATATACAGACTTGAGAGATGTGTTGATAAGCTTCCGTGTTTTCTCTCAATAAGATAAGATTGAATTTATTGATGAGTAATTTTCCGATGGTTTCCGTGGTTTCTCTCAATTATTTACAAGAAACAAAACAATCATTTTTTTTGTGCCAAAAAAACAAAAATCGAGATGGAAAGGTTATTTGTTATTTTTTTAAATTCACAATACGTCCGCAATGATAAAAATGTGTACTTTCTATTATTGACGATTGTGTAAATTCTCTAAATTTGTCTCGTATACACAATAAATTGATTAATTGAAATTCTTCAACATCAATAAAATATTGTAAATAGATGATCAGGAAATCATAAAATTATTATTACCATTAGTTCATAATGAGAGATAGAAAGTCGATAATTGTTTATTTTCAATTAATTCCAGATTTTCCAACAATTGATGAAACAGTAAAAGCCGAACCACAGAATTTCTATCCATCATATTCACAATATGAGAACCCACCATTGGGACATTCGCGGCCTTATTATCAACAACAACAGCAAGAACGTGCCTATAGTCAACGACCACAATCGGCTTATCAACAACAATTAGCTTACGATTCACCACCACCACCACCACGTTATTCCGGCTATAAAGATAATCGTTATCGTTCATTGATCAATTCGAATTTAGACACATCATCATCATCATCGTCATCATCATCGAGTATTTTAGGCTCTGGTAATTTTGGTGTTATACACGGCGGTACATTTTACGATGATAATAGTGATCAAGAAAATGATTTTGCTTCGTATTTCGGTAATGGCCATAGTGGACCATTTTATTATAGTGGGAATAACGATAATAGGCATATACCAAATCCGCGACCCTACCAACACGAACAATTCGAGAATTTCCGCGACTTCGCCGATATCAATACACCATCAAATCAAGCCTATTCACAATATGTTGTCGTTTATGCCAATAAAAATGCAACTAACCTCCATAAAGAAGCAACACCAATAATCAAACAACATCCAAAAAATATCATAGAAAGTCTACAATTATTAGATTTAGAAACTACAACGCGATCTTATCAAGATTATGATGATAATATTGATGATGTACCGCAAAAGAAATTATCGAAATCGAAAATTAAATTATCGAAACTATTACCGGAAAAGAAAGATAAACGGATTTTCTTGAAGAAAATTCAACGGGACGCTAGTGAACCGTTATTGGCGTTAAGTTAGAAGAAAATCGACATTCAATTGAAGTATTATCGAAAGTACCTGATAGATTTTATTTAATTATTACTGGGTTAACTATGATGGATTTGACGTGTTGTCGTCAAGTTAGATCTAGTGCCAGTCGAAATTAATTCCACAAATCAATAAATAAAAAGATATCTTCAGTTTTTTTCTTGCGGAAATCAAAGCTGTACTATTGAACTATAATTGGTAGTATTGAGAATTATTTATAATTCTATAGAGAAATTGAAATATAATATGAGAGCGACTGATCGTTTTAGACATAAATAGTCATTTTTAAATAGTTTGTAATATAATAAATTGGATTTTAGTTGAATTTTACTTGAAATATTCAAGAAATATCACATAGAATTACATAAACATTCAAGAATATTAAATAAATTGAAACTATTTCTTGCATTCTCATTTTCATTATCATTACATATTTCAAATTGACCGCCATTTATTAAACAGACATCCATTGGATAAATATTAGTTATAAAAATTCTATATAGTTGGCAACACTAAATTTACCATATAACTAGCTATAATCATAATTAATTGAGAAATTTTGTTATTTAATTATTCTTATTTAACTCTATTTGATATTAATCAAAAACAATCGCATATGTTTTATTGCAATAATTGTAAAATTTGAAAGTCAATGGAAATATCGAGTATTTGTTTAAAATATTGAGGTTATGTGTCGTGTTGTTTCTAGAGAAATTAAACATCATTTGTTTCAGATTCTATAGGGTCTATCAGTTATATAATTGTATTAAAATCTATGTAATAGAGAGTGTAAATCAGGACAATTATAATAATTCTAGATAATTATAAAAAGTAATTCAAATATTTCATCAATTACGTTCTATATAACTTTATTGCTTTTCATCTTTCACTTGCAATTAGTTTCATAATATCTAAACTAGACGATATATTGAACTGGTAATATAATGATGGAAAAACTGGTTGATTTTATGTAATAATGGATAAATGTTCAATTGATTGTTTATATTGAAAATCTTATAAATTGTTTTATTTCCAATAAGTATCTATATGGTTTGGATACAGAAAAAAATCTAGTTATTCATTATTAGTTAATTGCAATGGAATTAGTTGTAAATAAAAAAATGAAACGTTTTATCTGAAATAATGGTATAGAGGCTCGTAAATCCATATTTTTGCATGGATTAAAGGTTTAGTTAGCACTGCGACCAATCGATGGCGATAGTAGCACTATTTGAACATTGACAAGATAGACCACCAACTCTACACATAATTTATTCCGATTTTGTAGGAGTTCCTCCACTACAGAGGATGCTACTAGTCGTTATTGAATGAATGCGGTATAATTGAATATATGTTTTTTAAGTTAGGAAAATACCTCGATATGATTCTTCACAATTTATTAATCTACTAGCGCTATCTGAGATGTAACGCAGTTAATATAAAGTATATAATGTCGGAAACCCCTTTAGCTATGCTCCTACGTACTTTAATGAACCCTCAACTGCGAGAAGAATTAGCGTGATACACTCGTTATATATGACTTTGATTATGATTGTGTATAACGGGTTGCCTGTTATTTGGTACACTTTACCATCTAGTGACAAAAAAAGTAACTAAAATGATTACACATTTTTTTTTAGGATTTGTAGTGTTTATTTTTAATGATTCGAAACAATAATATCAATTCTGCTATTATAAATCTATAAAGAAAATAATCATAGTTATTTAGAATAAGCCCAATTATTTATAGATAAATTCAAATATTTAACATAACCTCAATTGGGCATCATGTATAGAAAGGTTATAGAAAGTGTGAACAGGTGTTTCAAGCAAATTTTGGGTCCTTCAGGTGGTTGTTTTAGTATTTCTAATTGAAATAAATAAAAATTAATTGTAAATATTTCTATAAATTTAGTACAAATGAACGGATATCCAATAACAAAAAAAGTACAAAATGATAGTCTTGATTTAGAAGTTAATCGAATCGTATGGGTTGATTTGGAGGTTAAATCAATGAAAAACCAATTGTTGATTAAATAATTTTTGTATTTTAATATATTTTAGATGACTGGTTTAGATATAGAAAATGATAAAATAATGGAAGTTGCATGTATTGTAACTGATTCAAATTTGAATATAATAGCAGAAGGTCCAAATATAATAATCCATCAACCATCAAATATACTCAATAATATGAATGAGTGGTGTATGAAACAACATTCAAAAGTATAAATTTTATTATAAAATCCATCAGAATCTACAATTTTTAGAATTTTTTTAGACTGGTTTAACTGAAGCTTGTTTAAATTCACAAATAACATTAGAAGATGCCGAAAATCAATTGATGAATTTCTTAATGCAATATGTAACAGAAAAATTAAGTCCATTAGCTGGTAATAGTGTTTATATGGATAGGATATTTTTAAGAAAATATATGCCAAAAATCGACAATTATCTACATTATCGTATCATTGATGTATCAACAATTAAGGAATTATGTCGTCGATGGAATATTGATTTATTTAAACAAATACCGAAGAAAGATTTCTCGCATAGAGCATTGAATGATATTAAAGAAAGTATAGAAGAACTCAAATTTTATCGTAAATATTTCTTTAGATAATTTATAATAATTTTTATTAGATAATTTCGTTTAAATTAATTTACAATTTCCGATTTACAATAAAAACAAATACCAGAGAGGTTATTTTTGTCGAAGAAATTAAGTTTTACTATACAATAACTTAACTACAGTGACTATATTAGAAACAGTGGCGACAATAGGTGGTGTCAATTTTGATTGGTCAAACGAGTCACGTGGTATTATCCGCCATTAAGAGGCTAATTATTTGAAAGTTATAGTACAATATGAATATAA
>JAZBGX010002559.1:0-12409 GCA_037414775.1 Zonitis immaculata | reverse complement strand
TGTATATGTATAGTTTTACTCAAACTGGTGAAAATGCTCTATTATCGTGATTTTGTGAAATTTTTAAGATTAATAAAACTATATCAATCACTTCGCATTTATTTAATCACTTTTTTGCCCTATAGCTTATTGATTCTATCAGATATTCAATAGCTGACTATATCAATTCGAAGAAAAACTATTAACTTGTCCTGCAATGCCAACAATCCAATCGTAATAGGTTTCAACTCTTGAATAAACATTCGGATGCTTTTCATTAGCAACACCACATTTTTCAGTAATGAATGAAGCTATACCGACTTGAATATTATTAACTAAAAGTGCCGTTCCAGAATCACCCTATAAAAATTGTTTTTCAAAAAAATTTCAATTATAATAGATATACAGTGTGGACAAAAAGTCTTTTGGTATACTTTAATTCTATATACAGTGATGCACGTTGACGAGCCTGTAAAGGGTGATTTTTTTTGAAAGGTAACCCCTATTTTCAAAATATCACATTTCTTCCTACAAAATTTTTAACTATCTACATAAACAAAGTTTCGAGAGAAATGCAAATAAAGTTTTAAGGGTGAAGATTTGTAGGAAGGGATTTCGGTATGAAATTGCACAATATCGAGTTCGATTTTTTCTCGAAATTTTCTTAAGGTACCATATCACAGTTTTTGTAGCACTGTATTCAAAGAAATGTGTTCTTCAATTATGTTGAGTGAAAAAATAGGTGTTGTTATTTGGAAAAATGATCCCTTCTTTGGCCTCTTCAACGTACGCCACTGTATATAGAATTAAATTATATCAGAAGACGGCAAATGTAAAATATTTTCTTAGTTGTTCGAACGTTTTTTTGAAAAAAAAAATCAAACGTATTTTGTGAGATATTTCGGGTATTCCAGACTTTTTATCCACACGGTAGAATAGATAATGTTACATTGCAAGCGCCAGCTTGATTAGCTCCAAAACAAATATGATGAGTTACATTGTATTCTTTCTTACACAAATCGTCATCGTAAATTGTAACACTCAATTTTTGTAATGTTGAAGAAATAGGTCCATTTTGCTAAACATACAACAAACGATCAATTATTAATTCACAAATTTAATTTTGATACTTTCAAATATATCTCACCGAAATTCGACCCCAACCAATTATTGTACCTTGTTGCTTTTCACTTGTATCGAATTCTCTCGAAAGTGTTACCGGTTTCCAACTACCCTCACTTGGTATAGGCGATTTTAACTAAATTTACCATATTCTTCAGTTGAATCAATTCATATGTAATAGACTAATAGTATAATGATACTTACTTCCAATATAGCTGAATCAAAAATTAATAATTCACTATTAAATTTATTACAATTAATATTCTCAACTGGTATTGTATTGATGCTGGTATTTGTGATTGTCGTTAAGCCGTATTGAATTGAATAATTTTGAAGATTTGGCAACCTAAAATATGAAATTTTTTATTTCCGCTATTATTGAATTCGTTTTATTTGAAAACTTACAGATCATTGTGGTTACAAACACAATGGGCAGCTGTTAAAATGAAGTTTTCATTTAATATTGTACCCCCGCAAATGTGTCTTCCATTTTGTCTCAATGAAACCTATTTTTATTTTATTTTTTTATAAAGAGTTAATTAAATTCGAATTTTGATAAATTTTGTTGAATTTATTATACCGCAAATGGAAATTCTCCATCTTTAGCATCTGTACCATTCACAATTCTCACTGTAGATGCTATTGAACGTTCAATGAAAATTGAAAAAATTACTAATAATAATGTGACTTTCCACATTTTAATGGTAGACTTATTTGATTTAGAAATAATCGCGGTCTTCATATATATACGTTTAAATTATCACTTATCACTGTAAAACAAAACAAAACAAAAAAATAATCAAAAAAAACTCAATACATAATAAATTGTTATTACCTGCTGGGTATTATCAATTTTTTGATAATAATATTGAAGAAAATTAGTAAATAGAGGAACTTATATCATTATCAAATTAGTCAAATTGAACAGTAATTCAATGTAATTTCTGATAAAGAATTTTGGCAAAGATTATTTTCGAGGGTTAAAATTTTTACGAACGAACGTCCTGGTAATTTCATAGTTGCCGTTTCACGATTTTAACTAGATGTAGAGTTTCCCTATAACTTACAATTAGTTTTGTGAATAGATTAAATCCTTCGAATATATAAATACTTTATTTTTACTCCATCATAACGTGCAAGGTTATGAAGAAACAGCTCAATTATTTTGATGAATTGGCATTAAAGTGCCGACCACGGTGAACTCTCGTTCCAGTCGCGGTCTGGTGAAATCCCCCGCTCTTGGTCCAGTTCTTTATCGTCAATAATCGAAGTCAATTATGATAAAATAATAATTGTAGATAAAAAATTGCGTTGAACTTTTCGATCGAAGAATTAGTGATCATATCTGTTGCTCTTGATGGAGAAGATATAAATGCCTCGAAAAGAAAACCTGAAGCAAAGAGAAGAATGTGGGTGTATCCCAGTTTATTGCATCGAAAAACGGAAGAAGAATACCACAAACAGAAATTTGTTTCACAGTTGTAGGCATTAATAAGAGAAATTGATCGATTGATAGTTCATTGGACGTTCCGAATTTTAATTTTGTAAAATATATACTTCATTAAGGTTGATGATGCGTTTTCCAGAGCTACATTAGTTCGCTTAATTTTCATTGTTTGTTTTTTTGATAGCTTATTGATAGATGCAATTGCCGTTTGTTTAAATGAATGGTCGCAATCATTAGGTGATCAAACTTCTTGCTTAACATTGCTCTGTCACAATGAAGTCGCATGCACAAGTATTTCTACGCTATTTTCGTAACCAATATTATTGTCATCCATTTCTTCATCCATAATTGAAGATAATCGTGGTCGATTTACAATCAGATGTTCATTGAGATATTTTTGTTTTCAATATTGAGATCGTAGTGATTCCCATCGCATCATCGCCCCTGTAATAGAACATGTCGACATGTGGACAATATGGAACTTTTCCAATTGCTTAGGAGCTTTGGATTGAAAACATGTATAGTAATAGAGATTTCATTCATTTGTTATAGTACTGCTGGCATTAGTAGATTCTAATCACAAATTTGTTGCCGTGGTCTTAAAGAAAAAATAACGATGGAGGTATTTTGGCCAATTCAGCCCTTGGAAAAGGATTGGAGAATGAAACATTGGATATTCCTGAAAGTTCTCCATTTCCAGAAACAAGCATCTAGGATCCATATGTAATATTGGCGGATGAAGTATTCGCATTAAAAACGTATATGATGCGGCCTCACTCAAGATCAATTTTATGAATTGCAGCATTATTTTGTTGAAAAATCCAATTATTTAGTCCCATAAGCATGTTCACTTTTTTCAATTGATTCTCTAAAAGTTCTATATACTTTTGCGCATTTTGAGTACCTTCTAAAAATATAAGATCAATAGGTCCTTTACTATTAATCACACCCCATACCATAACACTATACACACAGTAGATGATCTACGTGATAATATTAATTCTTATTTCAGAAGATCATGAAAATAATAGTTGGGACTACGTCCAGATTGAATTTTTTTTCGTCGGAAAAAATTAGCTTTTTTCACTCGTCTGTCCAGGCCATCTTAGCTCGTCTAAATGCTAATCTTGCAGCACGATGTTTCGCTGTAAGAGGGGTTTTCTCTTAAGGTTCCGACGCCGAATGTGATAAGATGATTTTATAATTCGTTGAACCGTTCGAAGACTGGCTTTGACTCCGGTTCTTACTTTAATTTGACTAGCTGTACCTCGAAAGTTGGAGGCTTCTCTCGAAATGGCACGCCGATCTCTTTCGGTTGTGGTCTGAGCTGTACGACCCTTTCGATTTCTTCCATAATTTTCAGGATCCTCAAAATAATTATTTATCACTCTAGCACTTCGTCTAATTTTTGCAGCAATTTAACGATTAATCTTTGCAATTTCATCACTCTCGAGTGCTTCTCCACGAGGCATTTTCTTACGATACTGATAATATCACAACAAAATTGTTCGTACGCAATATTTTATAACTGTGTAGATGCGTACTTTCATCTGTTGAGTAGAGTTACCCATATACATATATGTGCGAAAAGGAGCAAATCGATTTTATAACACGTCATTTTTCCGTATTTCATCAACAGGAAACCATTGAATTAGTATGAGGCTATCCAAGTGTCGTGGTATGTACAAAAAGAATATTTAATTATCGATTTTGTCGAGGAAGACGATTAGTTGAATGTTATTTCAGGTTATATTGCAAAAGACTTAAAATGCAACCTCAATAATATTAACAACATGTACATATATTGCATAATATTATTAGAAATATCAATAGAACTAACAATACAGACAATAATCCAAACTACACCAATAATATAATTAATAATATGTAGAATATAAGAAGACAAGAAGGATATGCATAGCGAGAGGCATTTGCAACGAGGGAGATTCTCAAGAATTTGTTGTATACTGCGGAAGGCTCAGTGCCATGGCAGAGTAATATTATAGCCCAATAGAGATTGGAAAAAAATATTTATTTATTTAAAAATATCAAAAAATATATAACAATTCGTATAAATTTAATCGATAATGATTCATTTGAATATGCTCATTCAAAATATGTTTTGGATAATTATTTTTTTTAACAATAGAAATCTAGCTCTGCTCATTCTTAATCTGTGGAATTAACAGTGTTCTCTGTTCGACTGTGTGATGAAATCTACGTTCCGTTGGTTATCCTGGGCATACAAATATCTAATATTTAGTGGTTTTTCTGTTAACATCTTCAAGAAACCAGCTGTGAATTTGTGGAAGTTTCAACGAAATTATAGAGCTATGAACCGTAAAAATACGCAACTTTTCCGCAATTTAAACGAACTCCTATCGCTTATAATAAGCGAGATCCCCATGGTTAAGCTCGAAAAACGGACATCCTGTATAAGTGAGGGCAAGATAGAGATATTTGTGATCTCGCTCGCACTCACATAAAAAGAGACAACCGACCCAATACGTGCATAAAAGGTATACGTTATGTGTGTCCAGGTCTTTAGAATTTTTTCTTCCTAATAATCATTGTAATGAGTGATGACTGATCTGATAACTGATAACATTCAGAACGATTCTACTATTTTCTATAAGGTAAAGTAAACTTCAATTTTTCAATTAAAAAAAAAATACAAAACAACAATCTAAAATATAAATATATTTGCCAACGATAATAATAAAAATAAAACAATGACTCAATTACAAAAATACAACACTCTTGTTATCACTCTGTATAATTTCATACGATAACTTCACTTATAAATCCTCTAAAATATAATCATTTTAGAATTATGACGATAATACAATTAATTTCTTTGATCTTTGTTTTTTGAATTTGTACAAAAATAATACAAATTTAAACTCAAATTCCAGAAAATATTAGAACTAAAGCTATCACACGATAGTTCCAATTGATCAAAAAAAAAAAAAATCTATTTCAAACCAATTTTCTTACTAATTTGCTCATAAACCGTCCATGCCATTGCTGCCATTAATGTTCTCCTCAGCATTCTCGGTACAATACCTTTGAAATAACCACGTACACCATATTTATTATTTATATAAACAATAACCGACCATAAATTATCGAATTTATTTGGATATAATTGCATTTTTGTTTTCAATACATCAGCTGGTTGTGTTAAAATCGATGCTAATATACCAGCTGTTATACCACAAGTAAAATGTACCGGCGATGCATATGATTTATCAAATATATCTTGTGGTATTAATTGTTTCGTTTGTGTATAAAACATTAAATAGATACCGGAGAATGGAGCATCACGGAATAATGTTGGTATTAAACCACATGTCATACCTTTTATACCTTCAGTACGATAAATTTCATATAATGCTGAACGTACACTATTATAAGCATAAACACCACTTTCATAACGTGTTTTAACAACTGTTATTGGTATCAATGTTATACCGCTCATACAACGTGCCAACATACCCATACAAATCGATTCTAGTGGTGTTGGTGTTTGATTTAGAAATATATTCGATTGTAGATAATTTAATGAACAAAAATATAAACCAACGCCCGGTACGCATCGTGTTATTGACTAGAAATGAATTTAATTGATAATTTACTAGAATTTAATCATTTTATGATAAACTCACTGGTGTCATGCCACGCCATAAACCACGAATTTGTTCTTGTTGTAAAATCGTTGAAAAAATCGTAACCATTCCAGGATTTCCATTATGACGACTAAAATTCAATTTCAATAAATTTATTTGTAGAAAAAAAAAAACAGCCTATTGTGAATTACCTTAGAATTGTCGCTGGATTTTGTAGACGAGTCTTAACCAAATCTAATGGTTGAAATAGAATTGTAGAGAAAGTTCCGGAAAAAGAACCAGCCAAAAAAGCTTTAACTAACGGATACTGAAACAGAGAATTGATAAAAATAATTATTGAAACTAGCAACAAATAAACAACTTACATTAGAAGCAATATCCATTATTTAAAAAAATAATAATAATAATAAAAAAATTAGATCGTATCGGAATAATCGGAATAATAAATTGGATTGATTCTAAATTTATTTGCAATGGTCATTTTCTCGATTGACTGGATCAATCGCGACATTTGAACGAATAATAATTAACCGAAATTACAATTAAAATTATGTAATTATAAAAAGAGAAAGATAAGTAAATTTTACTAATTCAATTGGATTATTTAGAAATTACCGTCACAATTTACGAAACTAATGAGACAACAACTAAATAACTGAATCGAATGACTTGTTTATGAAGCAATGAGGATATTTATAATATTCGATTCGAAAAATAGTAAAGGTCAAATTGATAACATTGATGATAAATATGAATAATATACAGACCCCCAATAAAGTCCAATATTTATTATCAATATTTTGATAAAATACCAATACTTACATTTTGTAAAAATTTTATTTGACTATCATTATTGTCTACTGTTTGATTAATTACTGCATTGTCATTAATTTCTTCTAATTGCATATTCTCATCAATAATATTTTTATATTAGACATTATTAATTATTTAGTAGGTAATATTCAATTATTAATTCCAATAGTATATAAAATATAAAAAATGCGTTCAAGTTGAAAAACAAAAATAGAAAAAAGCAAATTTTGTAATAAATTACGTCAAATTTGAGATAATAATCGAAAAGTGAGGTTAAGTCCGTTTATTTTACACCTGAAATGATCGCATTTGATCGAATTCCCATTTGTTCGAATTTTATTCTCAAAAAAATAAAGTATATATACAGGTCGTCCAAGTTTTATCGTCACCCCTAAAATCACCTTTATTTACATAGGTAAAAATTCAATTATAAATTAGACTAGTCTATAGTGTATGTGTATTCCTTTAATACTTTCAAATTTGACATTCCTACGATTATAAATAAGGGTGATTTTTGGGGGTGGCAGTAAAACTGGGACGATCCTGTATAATTTTCCAACAAGATTTTTGAGATTTTTATATATGGAATATTTTCCATGGATAAAATTATTACAAAAATAAGGCCGATTACAATCGCTTCAATAAATACACATTTATATTTATAATACTTTATCTAAAGTTTCAATATTTGGTTAAATTAGGGATTATCTCTAGTAAGGAGGTTAAAGTTTAGATAAATAGTAAAATTGCAACGTTATTCACTTGAATTGAGAGAATTTTCGTTAATTTTGAGTTATTTAAATACAATATGGTTTTTGATCAGATAATATTTGTTCATAGTATGGTAGAGCATCGTTTTGGACGAGGGCGAGGCGTCACATTCTATGAAAATATCGCTTAAGCATAGATTAATAACTAGAAATAGACCTCTGGTTTAAAAAGTGCGGCCCGAAAATTTAGCTGTGAAGTTAGTCCCAAGTCGCCTAAAGTTATGGCCAGATCAATTAGAGCGTTTCAACCGTTTCAACGTTACCCAATTATTATAGCATGAATACGCAGCGGATCCGTTTTTCTCAAAGAAACTGGTCGGCAACCGATCCTTGAAAGGTGCAGCACTTTTACTATGCCTAATGTATATAGGCAAATAGAGGTCTAGTTGTTATATTAGTCTAATAAGCGCATAAGATCCATGTAAATATAGTGATTATAGTTTATCTCACCTCAATTGTACACGCTTGCTTATATCGGCAGATTGTGTCACACGCCGCCTACTAGGCTGGACTGTGGCAACTTTTTCATTATGACTGCCAACTTAAATCCTGGCGTATCAATTCGGTTTTATAACGACTGTATTTCGATCAGAAAAAATTGTGAAAAATATATTTCAATCTACAAACTGATTTGAGTAAGCAAATGGATAAAATATACACGACGCTCAAGAACTTTTTTCCTCTAGAAGGGAGTGCGATAAAACTAAATATAATTAGTACATTCGATCTTATGTGGGTTTCTTGTATCGTGCTCAAAAGACCATATTGTTCTATTTGAACCAATTGCAGCTACCAGAGGGTTAGAATGTACGTCAAAAATTCTGCCAATGCAAGCAACGTTATTGGTTTATAGCTTATTGGAATTTATAACAATTGGCTGATTTCCATATATACTACTTCTTGATACTTCATAGAGGCGTCCAGCATTTTGCATTAAAAAAAATCATGGTTGTACAGCATTTCCTAATAAGGGTCGCCATCATATGGCGACCATTTTCTGACATTTCTTATCAAATGTGATCAGAAAGATTCGCTATTTAATTATATTTAAAAGTCGCTGACAGAAAAATTGGAAATTGTCAAATTTTATTACGCAAAAAAGACTTGAAATAAGTGAGTTCATTCTCCTCGATACTTCGACATTTGCATGACAAAAAAAAGAACTAGAAGTGATGAGAATATTGCTTCCGTTCAAGCAAGAGTAATAGTTTCATCATACAGCTTTACACGACAAGATGTGCACCAATATGAGCAGGACATTATTATTGGAAAGCCTTATCTTTTTACGATTGCATATAATCAAAACTCATCAGTGTCATATAAGTTTTGATGTCAAACAGATATGACCGCGTATTAGCAAAATTCTGTAAAATTAGCCCACGTAAAATGAAAGTCGACTGTATATTAGTTCGATAAATATCAGTAACTATTCAAATAATTAGATGTTTTTCTTTGTTATTAACAATTACCTGTCTATAATCCATTTATTTATAACCGGTGAAACCTACGAATTACAAAAATCAATTTCTCACTTGTATAACACACACATATGCATACACGATGATTTATAATTAAAAACACAGCAGAAATCGTGATTGCTTTTGATTTTATTTAAAATTGGTATCATTATTGTTGTTATTTCTTTTTTTTTTTATATACATTTTTTAAAATTATTTTGAAAAACATCATCGTTATCAATTATTTGCTGGGGGCCTCTCTGTTTCTAATGTCATAGGTCAAATCAACATTATAATAAAGTCAATCATTGGAAAACAATATTATCGAATAAAGATACAGTAAAACCTTTCTTAGGCGGACACCAATAAGGAAACGAAAAGTGTCCGACCAAAACAAATTTCCGTTTAAAAGCGATATTTCTTAGAAGTTATCTAGTCCGGAGACCATCTCTTGGAGATTTTTTTTTTTTTTGACCTCATTTCAAAACAAAACCTTGATTAGTTAAAGGTTTATTTGAATATATGCAAAAAGTTGGGAGGATAAATATTTATTGTCCAAAAATCTTCGCGGACTCCTGGTACGCACATCACCTTTCAAGAGCTTATGTCCTAAAACTTCCATAAAAATGCTGTGCGTAGTTATTGGTAACATAGGATTGTCTTATTTGCAAATTGCTTCTTAAACTGTCAGCAGTTTTTAAATAATACACAGCTAGGAAACTCCGCTATACCGCCTTCGATCTCAGTCAGCCGATTTCGTTGACCATAAGCCATGTTTTTGTGAGGATTTTATCAGATCCGAATGTGAATAATTGGAGGGCTTTGGGCAAGAATGTGGTGGCCAAGTTACTTATGGAAAAAACAAAAATATTTTTCAACGATTAAGTATATTGATGTTTCTAAATAATTCTATCTAATTTTCATCATAACATTTAAAATTTGAATTAATACATTTCAAATTTTGAAAAAAATCTAACTCTAAACTTGCGCAAAATGACCTTCGTAAGCAGAAGACAATTTGACGAAAACAGAGAAAAAATTGATCAAAGTCTTGATGGGACTTCTTGTTGTTGTGGTTGTTATCTGCTCTTCAAAGCTTCAGTGAAAGTATCCTTAGAAGGTATCAGAATAGAGTACATTACTTGTTTTTATAAATTTTTTACTACGACGCTGAATAACGTGTGATTAATAAGCACCAAAAATATTCTACACTGTTGAACCCTTACAAGAAAGTGACCTGCGTCAATAGGGGGCGAACTTTTCCCTCGTAGCTTTTATTCATAGCTATATATTTTTAGGCTGTGTTGCAGATAAAGATTCCTCATGTTACCAATGATAATGCACAATAGTTCTCTGAAGGTTCCATTAAATATCTTTCTTAAGAAGAAATTTCCCTTGTAAACGAACACTTTTCGTTTTCCCGTAGGTTTCCGTTCAGAAGAGATTTTACTATACTTTACTGTACTGTAATCTGAAGCCCGCGTCCCACGGGCCAAGTTTAAAAGCTGGTTTTGAAGATAAATTTTATACGCCAATTTCTGCTCATGACAACCACGTAATCAAATACTGCTTTCCGATTGGTTCACACTAAAATTAACAGCAAATCTATCATCGAAAATAGCGCATGTCCTGTCTCGGATTTCTAGCTTGAAATCAAATCAAGCAACGAAGCCCGCCGTGACGTCATATTCTAGCTTCGGAACAAGCTCCGAAACTAGCAAGCGAGCAATCAAGAAAACTGGTCCTGTGTGACTTGGGATTTATACTATTTTTTTTCTATTTTACCTTTTTCATATCAAAAATTGGTCTGATACTGGGATTCTAGGTATATTCAGGAATTCAAGTAATTCAGGTAATTATTTGTTAGCCATCGTGTACTTGGCCAAATAAACAAAAACTGTCAATATGGTCTAAATTCTAAATGGTCAAAATGGATTCAACGTTATATTTGTAAGTGTCTCGAATTTCATTATTAAACGCTTTTTTATTCATTTATTTATTAAGGTTGGCAGGGTCGTCCAAGTTCTTCGAAAAGAAATAAAAATAAATGAATACTGAATACTCAAACAAAAAATAATGCTTAAATAATTCAGAATCGTCTTTACAAAAAAAAAAAATTTAAAGCTTCACTCGCCATTCCATGGTTGTACTTCACCACTTGCAAAAATTATAAATATTGTATTCGTTACTGCAGCAAGTCCAAATGTGATCCAAAATATGATTCGCCATTGTAATAACGTGTGCTGAAAATTTCAAACCACAACTATATAAATTTCGTATTAAATAGATGATTTGTGAATTTCACATTATATGCTATAAGTCCAACTAAATATGGTGCAACCATACCAGTTACACTACCTAAACCATTAATAATCGCCATAAGAGTACCAGCAAAATTGGGTGATAAATCTAAAGCATTCACTCTCACACCACAAAGAGATGCACCCATAAGACCCATACCAAGTGAAAACATCACTACAGCTAAAGTACGTCTACAGCCCACGTAGGAAGCGCCTATCATGAATATCGTTGGGCCCATAGTGCCTATAAAATAAAAAATAATGAAAACATAAGTCATAATTTCTTCATTCATTTTTCATAAAAAAATCTCCAAATTTCCGGTTTCACCGGAAATGAAATCTACTTTCTTATGTTAAATACCTAGTATGCTATTAAAAATTAAATAGCATCAGATACATTTATATCGATGTCAAAATTTTGTGAATTGTCTTTGAGAAAAGTTTTTTACATTACTCATATATGGAACTGATGTCATCTCTTTTGAATGAACTGGAATAGAGAACTGGTATTTGGTAATTGTATTTGACTCCAATAAACCAACATTATTACGTAGTTCTCAAATTTTCACACTGTACTTATCAAGGTCACGAGCCATCTTGATTATTTTTTCAAATAGCAACCTATAGTCAAGATGGCTCGTGATCTTGACAAGTACAGTGTGAAAATTTGATAACTACATACTAATGCTGGTTTAATTTAACCAAATACAATAACCAAATATCAATTTTCTATCCCAGTCCATTCAAGAGTTATATGACCGGTTACATGCATGATGAACATATGCTCTATATGCAGAATGTTCGTTTTCGATCTACACCTCAAACTCATCCCAAGACTTGATATTAATATGATGATAATAAAGAAGTTGATAGTAGCTTCTGGTATAACCAG
>JAZBGX010002558.1:0-11607 GCA_037414775.1 Zonitis immaculata | reverse complement strand
AAAAAATCAATTTCAATACCAAAAAAAATATACTTATATAAAAATGGTGGATGCGCCGGGCGAATTAATGCTAATTGATTTTATAAAAAAATTTATTTAACTTCAATTAGTAGAAATTTAACACAAACAACAATCGATTATTATTAAACAATGTTTGTTGTTCAATAAACAATATAATTGCCCTTCAAAATTATTTTATTTAAACCAATAATATTTATTAGAAAACAATAATACGAATTTTCTATATAATAATAATAATAATACAATCGTTATCATTTTGTACGTGTAATTGTTATCATTTTAGGTTAGCATATATTCAACCTTGATCCGTCTTTCATATATTATTATCTATCATATGCAATTTAATTTATCACCAATAATATAAACGGTTTTTTTTTTTTTGAATTAAACAAAAACGCGAAGTTCTAGAAAAATCAGAAAAAGCTTCGATTTCTATCACTTGAAAATTTTAAAATTGACTTGGTTCTTCAATATTCTACGTTTCGAAATCTATTATTCCATTTTTGTGTAATTAAATATTTTATTTTAGAAAAAAACCAAAACATGACTGTAATGTTGAAATCCATTATTTTTACTGTTATTGTGAAAAATATAATTGTTATCAGTTTTGTTGGGTCCATAAAACATTATAATCGATCAAATAAATCTTTACGGAAGGGTAATATGCATTTGTGATAATTTTTTTTTTTTTCAATAACTCCATATAATATAAAAATAAATAATTGAACAATAAAAACAATATTAAATATTGAATTGTTGCCAATACTCAATTTTTTTTAGTAGAGTTGGGTTTTTAAGGTATTCTATCGTATTTATAAGCCCTAGAGATAGAGCTTTTTTTAGATACAAAAAAAAATTGTTCAAAAACTACTATAAATGTGATTTTGTTGTTGTTGTTGTTGTATGGTCCTCTCTCAAAATGGGTTGATTCGTGCACCGATGACGCAATATAGTAGATGATCGGGGATGGTTAGCGTCGTCGTCGCTATAAACTAAAAACAAACCGTGTTGCCTCGGCAACCGTACCAATGTGACGTCATTAGTGACGTCCGACGTCGTTGCGAACGGAGGAGTTATATATCGACGACGGAACGACGGTACGTCGTCATTGTGCTGCGCTGAGCGCGAACGCGAGTGCTATTGAAATTATTTTAAACAAAAAATTATTAAAAATTGTAAAAAAAATAAATTATTTATAATAAAATTTGAAGAAAAAAAAACACAAAACAAATAAAGTGATTCTACTAGTCCACAACTTTTATATTTTTCTACTTTTATATAATCTGATATTTGTATAGTTTGTTTATTTTTTATTAATAATAAATAGAAATAAAAATAATACTTAGAAGTTATATTTTCTCATCGCTTTATACGCTTCTGGTAAGTAGTAAAGTTCTAATGATTATTTTTTTTTTATTTAAGTATATTCGAAATAGATAAATAAATTGCTAAAGTGGGTTGTTATCTCGATAAAAATTACATATTACTCCAATCAATCGGGGATTTTTCTGTTTCTATTATCATTATTCTCGAAATAATGAAAATTTCCATTGAATTTGCACGTAATATGTTCTATAATGTTAATTGTTTATAACAATAGGGACGTTGTGACGTAAATTTGTAAATATTTATATAGAGATTAAGGTCGTTGTTATTATTATTATTATTATTATTATTGGTTAAATTCCACAAAATTTGAAAGAACTAAAAAATTGGTAAAATAAAACTTTAAACAACACCACCCTCTTTGATAACCCGAAAAAAAAATCAAACATTTAAATTTTTTTATTCGTTGATAAAATACAATTGGAAATTGGGTCAATTGCCATGTTCCGGTTAAGGCTTGTTTTGTTGTTTAATTTTTATTTTCCTACCAAACCAAATTACCTTGTCCTGTTATATTTATTTTACCACAAATGGTATTTTGTTTATTACAATTTTTATTGCAAAATATCTGGTTGTTCTTTTTTTTGTTTTTTTTTGTTTTTTTGGTATATGATGCGACTAGAATTTTATAATTCTTGTATTTATGTAGTAGAACAGAAATATCCTACCGAATTTTCCGATTATTGGCCGTATGCCAAGAAAATCGCAAAACAACTGAAAAGAATTATAACAACAACAACAACGAGTCTAAACGTATGGCGACATGTTTATTAGGCCAAAAGTTGGCATATTTGGCACAAACGGGTAAAAGAAGAATCCTCATCAATTTCAATGCCTAATAAATATATCGCGAAGTACCTTTTTTTTTGCACGCGTATATTCCGCGATCACGTGACTGTGATTATCGTGTGACGCAACACGACCTTGCTGATTATGTTTATTTGGTGTATGTGTGTGTGTGTGTGGAAGCATTTGTAGGACGTTTTTAAACTTAATTTACAAATAGCGTGTACATGCATATATAATAATAATATATATGCAATAATAAATATAATCACAGACAAATCGTCTTAATCTATCTCCTTCTACGACATATAATACGAAAGTTTAATTCATAAATAATTCAGAAGTTTCACAAAACAGTCAATTAATATGAATTAAGTATGGAATTGACGTAATCGGCAATTCTCTCAAATTATATTGTTAAAAATTTGTTACAAGATTGTCAACATTAATTAATTTATTATTATTTTAAAATGATTCCCACAACTCTATAAGAAGAGAGAGATAGAGGGGACACCTTGTAGTATGTACAACTAAAAATTGACCTTTCCTATATTTGTTTTGTTTATTTATTTAGTTTGTTTTTTTTTTTTTGAAATTAATAATATTAGACACGCACCGTCGATCATTTTTGATAATAATGATGTTGTTTTGGAATAATTACAATTTCAATGGAATGTTTTGTTTCAATTAATGAATGAATATGAAAATATCTTGGAAAAAAAACACAACGCTATACGATAATTTATGGAAATTGTTACATAATTGTGGAATTATAATAATTTTGATTAAAAATTGATAGAATAAGAACGATATGGTGTACTGAACTGGAAAATCTATATTTAACTTGGAAAATCGTTTTTTTTTTGTGCCTCCTCAATCATTATCTGGAAAAGTAATGAAAATTACAAGTATCGCCATCTTCACGATTATATGATTATAATAATAATAATAATAATAATAATTTAAAGGTCAGAACGTTTTATTTATTTCAACAATCAGTTGTTGTAAACTCGGTCACTATTTTGTTGTTGTTGTTGTTATTTATTTATTATCGCGTATGTTCTCTTAATAATTCCAAATGGAAATGATAGTTTTGCATTGCATAACTTGGAAAATCGCTATTTTCCGGCCAATGATAACGATAATTTTTCATTATATCAGTTAATTATTTATAATAAATATGGGAAATAACAAATTCCCTTCTTCGATTTAATAATAGATTTGATATTATGGGAATTTTTATTTATATAGGATGGTCCACCAGAGGCTTTCCTAGTCTTGTAGGAACTCTGGTTCTAGTCGAGAGAAAAAAAAAATGCACTCGAAGATCTAAAATTTAGGAAATCGTTTCAACGTCAAAATGTTCTCTATTTATCACACTTTAGATCGTCGAATCCGAGAGCCAGAGCTAGAGTTGTAAGGCCAGTAAAGCCTCTGGTGGACCATTCTGTATATAGATAACTTTAGAAATATGAAGCTTTATACGCCCTAAAAATTCCGATGATTCTCCCATAAAACGTATAGAATTTGTTTATTTAATTCAAATTAAAGTTAAATTTTGGAAGAAGAAGAAGAAGAAAACAAATTACTGCATCACATCGATAAAATTACGGATTTTATTTTTAGTTCATTTACATTACAGCTGTATAGCATCAATACATCGGATAATTTTAGTTTAGAAAGCTCGAATATTCCTCTCGTTCTTTAATTATTTTTTTCCAAATATACATCCATCTATTATATAAATTCATAAATAATAATCAGCTGGTTGTGGATATATTTGTTTTTATTTTAGATATTTATGTATAAACCTTAAAAGCTTC
Source organism: Zonitis immaculata (assembly GCA_037414775.1). NCBI lineage: Eukaryota > Metazoa > Arthropoda > Insecta > Coleoptera > Meloidae > Zonitis > Zonitis immaculata. The sequence continues at coordinate 7,591 of JAZBGX010002558.1, read as the reverse complement.
TAAAGCTCAAGTGAACGTTCTAAAACGGGGTCGGTTTCTGTACAAAGATCGATAATAATGCTGCTGCCAACGCCCGGTAACCGTTCTATAGTAAAACAGATAACTGCTAAAATACCACAAATAATATTGGAAAAAAATTTACCATCTTTTTTTCCCAATTTATACAAATAAATGGAATAAATTTAAAAAAAAAATACTCTCTTGTATTATTATTGTTTCGAAATGTTTTGTAGAAATATCGGAAATGAACTCATGAACTCTGACATATTACTGTATATAGTGAGTGGCTCCTATATGCCATTTATTGAGCAACAGGAAGTTAGCTATTTAATCGAAACGATTGAACTTGATTGTTTTCCACAATATGGCACTAGAATGCAAACAATCCAAAAATTTAGAGCTTCATGGCTTAATTTTTTTTGTAAATTAAATAAATAAAGAACCTTGTTATGGGCTTCCTTTCGATTCATCAATTTCCGTTTAGAATGAAGAAATGACAAAAAAACAAACTATATAGGAAAAAAAAACTTTCACTATTTATCTATGCCTTTTTTTAACCTTTAAATTGATTTGTACACCTCAATATGCATGTTAATATATATAAAAGAAGGAAAAGGTGAAGAACTACCACAATTTTTTATTATTATGCGATTTTGAAATTTTTTATTTACGAAATAATCGACGATTCCAGCATGTTCCATATAACTTTCTCTCCAATGCTATTCTAGATCAATTGTGATTCGCGATTCTAAATTAATACCAACGTTAACAGAGATCGGTTTGAAAGAGCCCCAAATACATGAGTACGATCCTGCATAAATATAGTCCATTAAATTTTTAATTTATAAAATAATTAGAAATCGAAATGTTTCGATTGAATCATCGTCGTATAGAAGAAAAAAAAAACAAACAAACAAAAATTGTAAATTGGTTTTGATCTAATTAATTTATCTGTCAAGCGTTGAATGCATCGATTCCGGGGATTGAGGCCGCAAAATTACGATTCTCTCATTATTATTATTATTATTTTTATTATTGCAATCCAATTTCCAATCGAATTTAAACAAAAAACACGAACCACAACAATTATTATACATTTTCTTTTGTTTTTTCAATAATTAATTGAGTTGTTGGAAAATAACAGGAGCTCGAAATTGTTTTTTTGTTTTTCTTTTTTGAATTGATTGTTTTGATTTTGGGCAATAATAACAGAAAAATTTTTGGCAACATTTGTTGATGTGGTAATAATAAATGATCGTTTCATGATTCATACATTCTGGCAAATAGATAAATATGGTCCAGCTACAGATTTGGCAAAGGAATCTTATTTTGCTTGATGACGTCGTAATAGCGACGTTTTTCGTTTTGTTTTTTTTTCCTAAATTTTATTTTTATTTTATTAATATTAGGTAATATATAGAAAGAAAATGAGCGCATTGCGGAGAATTAATTGAGTTTTCCGCTCAACCAACGAGAAAACTAACATTCGAAAGATTTTCTCTCATTATTATTATTGTAAAGAAAAATACAGATTATTTTTGGTCGAAAAGTAAACAAATCTTATTACGGATTTATTTCAATCGCGTAATTTGTCTAGAAATCACCCAGATATTCATGAATCACTTCAGAAAAAAAAAAATTGACAAGCTATAAATAAACATCCATTTTTGGCAACCTAATAATAATAATAATAATAAGTTATGAACAAAATCAAAATTATATTCGCAAAACTATTGACATCAGTTCTCTGTTGTTGTGTCCATCCACCAATGGCTTGATAATTCCACCCCTGGTTGATTTCCCAACTACAATTTAATCTGTAATTTTCGTGAAAATTTCCGTATCACAAAATATGTCTATATAGCGTTAAATCGTTGATACGGTCGTTTGTTATACGAACTGTTTATATTTTATTTATAAAAAATCATCATCCAATCTGCCAGATTGTTCGACAATTACGCCGGAAAATGTGTGAAAAACTGGATTAAAATTTAGGAAAAAAATTTTTTATAAACAACGGGAGATGACAAGAAGCTTCTTTTTTTTATTTAAAGTCGCGTTCTAGTTGTTTGTTGTTGTTAATTTTCTGGAATGACAATTTCAATTTAGAGCAAGGTTTATTTTAAATATTAATATAGAAAAAATATTTGTAAAATCAATGATTGAATCAAGTACAAGGCTCTATTTTTACATTATTTACAGTTTTCGTTATTATTATAATCAAGAACAATACTAATTAACAAACATTAAAATTACGAAATTTTTTTATATTATTAATAATAATTATTATATAAACAATAGAGATTTCATTTAGAATTCTTGTCACCTAAGTACTCATGATTCTTTTTTTCCCCCTTCAATAATTGAATTTATAATTGTTAAAACTAAGCAACAATCGATATACTGTTATCAGAAATCGTTAAATTTATTGCTATAGATTGTAATTTGATTGGATTTGTTACGAAATCGCCGATAACAAAAAAATTATAATTTCAAACGAAATTTGAAAAAACAAACAAACAATTATTCCAATAACGAAAACGTAGATCTACCGGGTGTCTCACTATTCGTATCTCGGTTGAATATGGTGAATATTTGTCAGAATCTTAAACTTTGCTTTGTTTAATTTTTGTTAAATCTCAAAGTTTGGGAATAATTGATTTTTTTTTATCAATATCCCCCAATAAATAAACTGTTTCAGGCATAACAGACATCGTTGGGAAGCTCCAATTAGCCTGCCATTCGAAAATAGCGCTAATAAATTGAAAAAACAAATGATACATCAATGTGCGTTCTGTTTAGACCAAAAAAATTGTCTGGAACAAGTCTCATTGGTCTCTAGAAGCGATCACTATCGATTTGTTGCTCTAACTCATCTAATTATCGAGATATTGATAGTGAGTCTCGAAATTGGGACACACGGTATACTGTTTAGACCAGAAGATTTGTCTTGAACAAGTTATTGATGTAAAATTGATATCGGCCGGATTTGTTGCTTCAAGCCATCTAATAATCGAGATACTGATATAGTGAGCCTCGACATTTGGAACAGACGGTATAATATTCGAATTTGTTGTTAAATGATCGAATTTTAAGTAAAAAACTAGTTTTTTCTTGCAATAATAATTAACAACTAGTTAATTATTCAACCAAAATTAGAAAACCTATATTTCTATTGAATTTTTTTTTCTACCAACAGTAAAGTTAGATTGAAGGAAACTCCTTGGCAACAATCGATTCGTATTGATTCTATTATTATCTAATATAAATTCTAAGTAGAAAAAATATCTGGATTTTCTATAGTGATTTGGATTGAATTCTGCGGTTCATTGTATATTTTTGTCTTCTAAAACTATCATTAACGTTTATTATAAATTTGCATAATTTAATAACCGGATTTTATATAAGAAATTTCTACAATAAATAATTTTAATAATAAATTGTAATGGAAAAAAAAACGTACAAATTTCTAAAAAGACGTGTACGGGCCAAAGAAGTTTGTAAATTAAATTAGAAAAAACCAAAAATTGATTTTGTTACACTTTCATTGGAATCGAAATTACATTAATTTTTTGGTCGGGAAAATTTCATTTAATAATGAATTGCAAATCATCATTATCGATTGTGTGTGGCTTTGTTTTGTGAATATTGTCAAAATTCAATTGAAATTCATTAGACAAATATTTAAATGAATTTCCAACAACTCTATATGTTTAATTTACGTATAAATTATAAAATTAGTTTACTATCTAATCAACAATATTTAAAAAAGAAAAAAAACTGGAAAATTATAATTAATTACGAATTAAATTCGATTTTCCGCAAATTACCGAACAAAATTAATAAAAATTACTTAATCGTCCATTTCCTCAGTGATTACGTTTCAGTATTGAACATTAAAACAATACACGTGCCATTTTTCCATTTTATTATTATTATTCTCTCAAATCTATTAGTTAAAGTAATAACAATTACATTTAATTTTCACTTGAGCAAATTAAATGAAATTTTTTTATTAATTCCCATCTATTCTAAATATATTGTGGTTAATTAAAAATCAATAATAATAATTCAATTATTTATTCAAATAATACAGCAGGTCAAGGGTAATATCAAATGAATCCGTATATTAAAAAAAAAAACAAACAAAACAAAACAAATTAATTAAGATAATTATTAAGAATACGCGATGTGTTAATTTGTTGAATTATTAATAGATGAGTTTTTTTGTTTTTTGTTCTTCTCGTGTTTATTTATTAATAATTGCTCAACAAACAAACATAACCTTTGATATTTCGAGAAATAATTCAATAATTATAGCAATTGTTCTAACAAAATTCCTAAAAGATTTCGCTTAAGGCAGGTCTGGAATTTTAATGAAAAGTCATAATTTTTTTGTGTATAGTTCCACCAAAAAAAAAAAAATTGTATTTTCGTGATCATGGAAAGGTACTATATAGTTGTTCTGTATGTAATACCGGAATTGGGGGTGGTTTTTAGAAGTCTTGCGTAGACAGGAATATAGCGATCAATAAATACGCAGGCTGATTCGTGACGACTATACAACATAGACCGAAAACTAGGTCGCACCCCTTCTAAAACACTCCTTATTTATTTGACACAGTTTCCAAAGGGAGGGCTTTGATGGTTTTTTTGTTTTTTTGCTTTTGTTTTTGTTTCAATCAAATGAATTAATTGATTAATTTGTTTGTATAAAACAGATCACGTACCTTATTAATTTCGAGAGGAATAATTTGGTGTCAAGAACCGAAATCTCATAGAAAAAAGAAAAAATCAGTGTGATAAAAGATAAAAGAAGAGACAGAATTCAATGTTTTGTTCTTTAAAACGATAATCAAACAAAACAAAAAACCTATCGAGATTGAGTCATAATTTCTGTGGTATTAAGAAAACTGTGAATTAAAACTAAAAGAAAATGCATATAGAAGTACAAGTAGCTTTGAATTTTGTAATATCGTACCTGTACAATAAACTACCTAGAAGAAGAGTCAACATATTCGGTGAAGAATTGGAGAAAGCTTTAAAAGACAAATTCCAAGGCCATTGGTATCCTGATAAGCCGTTCAAAGGGTCGGCTTTTCGTTGTTTGAAAACGGGCGATCCAATCGATAAAGTTTTGGAACGAGCCGCCCGGGAAAGTGGTGTCCCAATACAAGATATTTTGGAGAATTTACCACAAGAACTAGCTGTATGGGTCGATCCTGGTGAAGTGAGTAATCTTCAAAACGTTTCAATTATATTGTAATTTATTTTTTTTATTTTTTTTATTAATAGGTTAGTTATCGTATTGGTGAGAAGGGTGCTGTTAAAGTTTTATTTAGCGATAAAGCTGATCCACAAGATGAGAATTCAGCTGATCGTGAAGTAACGAAAACATTCAATCCGGAAGCTCAATGTTTCCGGCCAATCGAATCAGTCAGTTGTAGTTTGAATAATTTAAGTTTATCACCAAAATCAATTACACCGTTCGCGACAGGCGCCCAACAACCACAACAACAACACCAGCAACAACAACAACAACAACAACTTGTCAGTAATGTTAATGGTATTGTTAATACACAAATACCAACAACAGTACCAGTTACTGTTAATGGTACAGTTAATGGTAATCAAACAATTGTTAATACAATTGGTCATTTAACATCACCATCAACAGCACCATCACCAACATCAATTGGTAATACGTATAAAGGATCACCATCACCGGTACCAGCTTTTATACCAAGAACAACAACACCATTAACATTTACAACGGCAACATTTGCTCAAACCAAATTTGGTAGTACGAAATTGAAAACTAGCAGCAAACGAGCCAATCGGTAAGTCTAATAAATCATTTTTTTTATTTATTTTTATTGAGTACAAACTAAACCAAAGTCCGAAACAATAAAATCCATTAGAATATTTTACGAAAAAAAAAAAACAAACTGATTGAATTGGAATTAATGACGATATTTATCAGTTTATAGTTTCCGATTTGAATATAGTAGGAATAATCCAGAAAGGTCACCTTTGGACTTTCAACGCACAATATAAGCAAATTAGAAAAACTACTTAATGAATCGATTTTAATTTATAATTATAAATAGGAAATAATCACAAAATTGTCTGGTTTGTGATGAGATTGAATAATATTCATTTGTTTGTTTTTTTTTTTTTGTCGAATCAAAGTCCTATTTTGTTTCACATGATTTTATTTATCGAATAAATGATAATTTTGTTTGTTCCAGAATGTCTCCAACAGAATTCTCAAATTATATAAAACAACGTGCTATGCAACAGCAACTCCATCAACAACCACCTCATCATTCACCTGGTGGCCGTGCATTATCACCCGACCCATCAGCTTATTACTTCCCACATGGTCCTTATGGACCGCAATTTCCACATCGTTCCATATTTGAGTCTTCCAATCAGTTCCTTAATCCAACCGATTTATTAACAACAACAACTGGTAAATTACAACAATTTGAACATTTAACATCACCACCAACAACAATAAATAACGGTGTTAATGGTACAACAACAACAACACCACCATATTATCCAAATACCAATGGTATTAATAATACTAATAATAATAATAGTAATAATATGACTGGTGTACCACCATCGGCACCAACAACACCACAAGATAATGGTAAATTGTTGGATAATAGTTGGCCATATGCAGCAACTGGACAATATCAACATCTACTTGTGGCCAATTGAGGAGTTTATAATGATATAGGTGCGGCTATTATTACAATCGTCTTGTTACTTAAGCGATACGATTTTATGACAATTCATTCAATTGACATAAAATCGGATCGTTGCAGATATCAAACGATTTTTGTTTTTTTTTTCTACAATTTATTGTTTCGTTCACATCAGATTTTCTATTTTTTAATTAATATAATAATCAGATTTTTAATCCTATAAATTATAAAAAGAACCCAGCTTGATAATTGGTAGATTTTGTTTTGTTTTGTTTTTTTTTAATGAATCGTAGTCGTTTTGTAGATTTTAGATGTTTCTTACTTTGTATAAATGGTGTTTACAGTATTCTTGTAGAATATAGAGTGTTTTTTCTAAATTTTTTACAATATATTACATGTAGTTTTTTTTTTATTTTTGTATAAATGAAAAGCTCAAGCTGACATCTAGTCCCAGAACTAATTAAAACAAAAAAACAAATTGTATCTTTATTCAAAGAATAATAAGTGTTGGCATATCAAATTGAGTCCTTAAGAAAACAAAAAAAAAACAAAAAACAAAAAAACCTACGAATAATCTTTATTATTATTAAATAAAACCCAAGATCTTTCTAATTTCGAGCACATTTCAAATTGGACAAACCACTATTATGCAATAATAATTGTGATAGAAACAAATTTCAGCGAAAGAGCTTGAATGAGATGTGCTATCGATTATCTTTCGGTTTTTTCAGTATTTTATTGCATTGTAACACTTTGCATATTTAAAATTGGGTCCTAGATGCTTCCTTTTCTCACAACAAGCAAGAGAGAGAGAGAGAGTAAGAGGGAAAAAGGAAATAGAATCGCTTCTTTTGTTATAATTTTGCACTATT
>JAZBGX010002556.1:0-12433 GCA_037414775.1 Zonitis immaculata | reverse complement strand
AACTATTCCGAATAATAAATTTATATAATTATGCTGTTATAAGTATATAGAATAAATATAAAGGAGAATTAATTGGAACTTGTTATAAAAACATTGAATGATCATCAATTATTAAATTAGTTCAATATAAGACGGTTTTTTTTTTATAATAATAAGAAAGAATTCTTCCAACAGAGACTAGAGACAATAATTCTTGTAATAGTAGTTCTATATGTCGTCAAATGATAAATCATTTTGTTGTATTCCCATCATTTCTCATTTGCATTGGTTATAATAATTCATTTCTTGATATATCAAAACACAAAAAAAAACAACAACAAACAAATGACAATAATCTATTTGGAATCATATATATATATATATAAAGACAATGACAATTTTTTTGTCCTTCTTGTTTTTGGAAGGCGAACAGCAACAAGACCTACTATATATACAGGCTGGTCCGTCAGAGACTTTCCTATATGGTCTTGTAGGAACTCTGGTTCTAGTGGAGCGAAAAAAATTCACCTGAAGATCTAAAGTTTTGGAAATTGTTTTAACGTCAAAATGTTCTCTAAATATCACAACTTTAGATCATCGAGTCCCGTTGTTTTTGTGTTGCACCCACTAGAGCCAGAGTTACAAGACCAGGAAAGCCTCTGGCGGACCACTCTGTATATATGCGTAAAGCTCGAGATTAATTAATTGTCACGAGATAAATATATATAGCTACTTCATTATTTGAATTTTAAATTTTTTTGATTACTATTGTAATAAACGACTACTATACATATAGGTAGAATAAGTATATATTTATAATAATTTAGACAACTTTTATTAATTAATAATTAAGAATAGATGGTAGGAGGTGTTCTGGACAAATTTCTAATTATCTCAACATCAAGATATATAGTAGATATTATATTATGTACCTATCTATATACATATATATATAGTTAAATATAATAGTTGAGATATCTTATTGGGGAGTGGCCGAAAATGCAAGTAATGCTTGTAGTAATGAGATTGTCGAAACACGGCATGGGGTTCACACCTCCACCCTCTCATGTATATAGTGAATGATAAGAAGCGTATATATAGATGATGAATAATAAATAAATGAATATCCGGTTATTTCATTTATTTTGTCTATATGTATACATATATATATACAAAAAGACCAATAGTGTTCTTCATACAGGTATATATAGCTAGTATAGTTTTTTGTTTTGTTATATTATTGTTTAAAAAAAAAAATGTATAAGCGACTATGGCTAATATTCAAATGAGTCCTCTCATATAGTTTTTTTTTTTTTTTATAATATATGTAGCAGAAATGCATGGAGTGTGACTGCCGAACGCCCCCCAGCTAAATACCATATACCTTTAGCCCCTCTTTTATAAGAGGTGTTCCACCGTTGTATGTTCTTAATAAAAACCACGACCATATAATTATGTATGTATATTATATACACATATTTAGCCATAAGCATTTAGATAGCCGTTTATCTTTTAATACATAATTGATAGGCTGTATATACCGTCGATAGAATTAAAAAAATAAAAAATAAAAATGTACATATTCTAATATAATGTAGGTAATATAAAATATAATAATAATGATAATATTTAAAAAATATATGTATTTACCCCGTTGGGCGATTTTTTTTGTATTTTTTCGGTCGGGACAACCAACTCTGATCATATATATTATTATATTATAGCAAATAACAGTTTTTAAAACTTATACTCTTGTAATTTATTTAATTTGGGATGCATTTTCAATAATATTATATTATAATGTATATCGAATATTTTCTATTATAGAATAAAATACCAACAAAAAAATTTCCAAAATTTTGAGAGATATAGAGAGAGAGAGAGAGAGAGAAAAACAATAACTACTACCAACTTAAAAAATTAAATAAAAAATCGAATCGATATGATGCGATCACGAAACCACAACTACTAAACTTATCAGATGATCTTCTGATCCAATATATAGTTGAAGTTTATTGATTTTATCAATGCTTCTGATCGCGTAAAATCAAAACACTGATGTAATATATACCATTGAAATTTATTATTATTATTATTATTATTATTATTTCAAATCGTATATATTTATTTTACAAATATTTGTACCTATACAGGATGGTCTACTAGAGGTTTTCCTGGTCCTGCAACTCTAGCTCTAATGGGTGCAAAAAAACAAAAACGGACTCGACGATCTAAAGTGTGATTTTGACGTTAATACAATTTCCCAAACTTTAGATCTTCGAGTGCATTTTTTTTCTCTCCACTAAAACCAGAGTTCGCCTACAAGAGCAGGAAAGTCTCCGGTGGATGTACCTGTATAAATAAATTTGTTGTTGAAAACAAATGATTGATGAATATACAACTATATAGTTCCTGATTTGCAAAATTTCTATTAAAATATTGTAATAATAATAATAATAATGATAATGATCATGATCAATTATAATCATTTATCTACAAACTATATATAGTGTTGGTGTTATTGTAGGTGTAATTGTTAAATAATATAAATACAAGTTTTCTAGTTATATTTAGATAGAGTGTGAGAAAAAGAAAATCGAGGAAAAAGATAATAAATCATCGACATTTCTGTATACATCTACTTATGTACGAGGGATGATCAGAAATGAAACAAAATACTTATTAGATATTAGAATATTATTTATTTTTAAAGTTGCCTTCTAACAAAAATCATTATGTATACTTGATCCATTTGTTTCTCTGAAGCACGATAATTACTTTTAAGAACAAAAAATCATTAACATGACTCTCCCAAACTGTTTTTAACAGCGACCAATACTCTTTTCTTGACCCGAGCTGCTGCTTAATCCAAGGAAAGCGATAGGAGTCGCTAGGAACTAGATCTGGACAATACGGTGGTTATTGAATCGGAATTCGTGTGTATGTTGTATTTATTTGGTAAAGATATAGTGAAGGCTCCAGGTCGCTACCCTATTTTTGTGACTACTATAGAAATATCCTGATTATATTATTGCTTTTTGGATCAGCCCTCGTATAATTTTTTCCAATTTCAATAATAATAATAATAATAGTGTTAATAGAAAATAGTATCTTGTGTGAAACTCATGGAAAATAAACATTTAAATTTTTTTTCGAAAATATATATGTATTAGGGGGGGTTCTTTGTATTTCGGTCGTTGGTTATAATCATATAGCTTTGTTCGCTCAATGGGTGTCCTGCGGTGTTAAAAATTGAACCATTACTGCAATCGGACCAGGATCGCCTAGCCTTTTACCCATTTACTTTTCATATTATACTAGATATATATACCAGAACAGAATAATAATAATAATTGTATTACAAAATATATGTAAAGAAAAAAATTGTGTAAAAATTTAAACAATAATAATAATAATAATAATGGCCATTCGTTTATTTTTTGTCTTTCAATTTTTATAATAAGTTGTTGAACAAAATTCCAACTCATACATAATACATAATCGGTTGTTGAATTTTTTTCCTCGTTGCTATCAGATAAATAAATCCTTTCAAGGTAATTTCAGGCTAAACTGTCGTATTTTGTAATCCTTTTTGATAATCTCTCGATCGGAAGTTATCCTATTTAATTACATGCTTTTATTCTTTATTAAGTTTTTTGTTTTTAAATAGTAAACAAAAGATATAGAATTGATGTATTTTTTTTTTTTTTTGAATTGTTGACAAACAGCTGAATAGCAATTTGTTTATTATTATTTATTTATTCCATGACTGGCTGGGTATTAATCGAATTTTAGTAATAACGCCATCTAATTGTGGTCATTTCAAATATAATTTTGTATATACAGTAGGGAGTCTCTTGGGTGGATATACCTATGAGGAAATAAAAAGTTTCCGTTTAGGTAGGAGAATTTCTAAAAAAAAAAACCGAAGTATTGTGTGGACGTTATTTCAAAAGAGGACACTGACGTATAAGATTTTCGGGGAAATAGAGAATATCTGATTGAGTGAGGAGACATTTTTTGAGGAAGCAATATATATGTTTTAATAAAGCTCGCTCAATAGAATCTTCGCTTGGAGAATTCGAAATTGGCCGGTCAGGGGATATGTCCGTTCACTGTATAACTGTAAATATGGCAAATTTTTAATAAGATCCAAAGTTTTATTGGGGCTTGATATATTTTTTTGTTTATTATCAAATAAAATTATAAATATTTAACTATTTATATGTAGTATATCTGACAACTATTCTCTATTTAATTGTTTCCTAATATAGTCACGATCAGATCTCTAACATTTTTATCGCTTGTTGATTGACGTATCGTTCGATTAATTTAAACCAAATAAGCCTTCCTTTTTACAGCAACAACCAAAAAACAAAAAAACAAAAAACAAGTAGAAAAACTTTCGAATATCGACTATAAAACAAAGATGCAGCACTCGATAACAGTTATAAACATGTGTGTGTGTGTTGGTGTGTGTGTGTGTGAGTTTCAATAGAAAGACGAAAGAGAATCAGAACGGGAGAGATGGTCTATCGTTGTTAATTAAATAACGAGACCTTATAACGAGCTCGGACTCTACATCGGGACAATAAAAAATAATAAATAAATAAATTACAAGAACAAAAACGAAACAAATTAACAATGAAATAAGTAGAAAAGTTTAGGTATTGGAAAAAATAATACTTATTACCCACTCAATATTATTTGAATTTATTATTGAAAAATTAATAAGGAAACGTTGTTGCGACTACTTATTATTAATTAGAATAAGAAATTGGATTTGTTTTAGGAATTTTTATAACATAAAGCTTCAAATTTCCGTTGCTTATTCTATATTCTCTCTGTTAATTAAGTTTTAGCGTTCGCAATATTTGAAACAAGTCAGGCGTTTGTTGTTCTTTTTGTTTATATAGGTATATAAAAAAGGAAACAATGAATGATCGCACAATGTTAACAATTTTATTGCAGCGATTTGTTATCTCTTGTTGTTTATCTAAAAAAAAAAAGATTCAGTCATTCTGCTTTTCTGTAAAAGTCTAATATTACAGAGCTTAAAACATGTTTCGATTCAACTTCGGCAATATCTGGTTTTGGTTACATTCAATTAATAAAATTTGGAGAGAAATAAAACGAACTATATATATATTGTAAATTCGAATTAGTTACTTATGCCTTAATTTTATTTTATTATACAGTGTGTCCAAATTTGGGAGCTCACTATTAGGATCTCGGTTATTAGAAAAGATAGCGAATAACGGAATGTTTCCAAATACTATCTATAATCAAGAAAAATTCTAATATGGCTGTCATTTGAATATCGAAAGATAACTTGAAAATATATGACAATGTAGGAGTTCTGATTAGATCAAAAAATTTGTCTTGGAAAAGTGTTTTGAGAATGTACAACTCTAGAAGCGCGGTTACATCAAGTCCTCTTGAGTTATATTCACAAAAATTTTAGACTTTCCTGGTCTGTATAACGGTGGCCCTAGTGGAGGAAATAAAAAACGCACTTGAAGATCCCAAGTGTGATATTTAGAGAACATTCTGGTGTTAAAACGGTTTCTCTAGCTTTTCCGGAAATGTGGAAAATTAATATTAATTCTTCATAATCATGGATCTCATATACTATTTTCCACATTTCCCGAAAACTTACAGATACCATTTTAAAGCTAAAATGCTCTTTAGATATGACACTCCGCGAATGCGTTTTTTTTTTGTTGTCCATCAAACCAGAGTTACAAACCAGGGAAGCTTGATGAGGTTTGGTTAGATTTTGGAAATGACATGACCACACATATAAAATATATATACTCAGGTGAATTTTATATTTATGTGAAAACAAAAACAAAATTTCGAGTCGATTTTGTTCTATAGATACATACTATAAATTACAATTTGTCGAATTGGCCAGTTCGAAGTCTCTTTCTCGCTCCCGGTGGCTGGCACCCCATGCCGGGCAGCCCCACCTGGACCCCAGGACGCCATCGAACCAATCTTTCACAGACTATTGGGGGGGCTTTCAAATTTGGACACTTTAATATTCTACCAAATCATTAATTTCAATCATTATTAATTAGAAAATACACAATTACTAATAATAAATAAAAAACGTATTTTTGAAAATTTGTTTATTTATGAACTACAAATTAAGTTGAATCAATGTCCAAATAAATAACATATCGAAATAAAATAGTCGCTTCATCTAAAACAAGCCTTATTATCTAAAGTGCTATTGGTAAACATTAAATAGCGACGGTAGCGATGAATGTAAAACAGCTATCTTATCAGTACAGCAATGATGATAGCATTTAGGTATTTCGTTTTGGAAAAGAGACACAACAAATAATAGAGTGAATAACATATACAACAAGTTCGGGTCTGTCACACACTTTGTCCTCCCATAACACACACATGTGTACACACACACAAACACACACAATTTCTTGTCATTATAAGAGACGACAATTCTGGTATTTTTTTATACTCCTCTCCCATCGTCTGTTTTATAAACAAAAAATAGAATAAAATTCAAGAGGATGAAGAAAAAAAAATGCCAACGCCTACCTTGACCATAGCTACCTGAGTGTTGCATCAGAGTCCATGCTATAAATAACAACGACAGGAACCCTTGTTAGTTCCCAAACCATTTCAACATCAGATTACAGTTTTGCTTTTTTGTTTTTTGTTTTGTTTTGTTTTGTATAATATTCATTCCCTTAATGAAAATCTTAGAAATAAGGGAGAATATTTACAATTTTTTTGCTTCTAATCCGATGTCAAAAGAATCAAGAAACTTGTCCATTTTCGATGGACATTTAATAATAATAATAATAATAATAGAAAAAAACAAGACAAAAACCAACAAGAAAAATTATGTCTTGCAGTTAATTCTTAATTGACTGTCTCTTAACGATCTGACCAGGTTTTTCAATGGCATCTAGTCGAGTGTCATCGATATTAATTAATAATAAATAACAAGAAGGTCCTTTTTCTTGGAATACACCTGTATGGGAACGATTATTGATGGCGAGAACGTGGAGACTGAAGTGATGGATCAGGACACGAACCCGAATAATAAATAAAATATAAATAATAATAAAAGAGAAACATAACATGCCACAATATTCCTATCGTTATCTTATCGTAAAAATAATCACGAGAATCTAACCAAATTGATCAAATAAATAATTATAAATCAAATAAGGTAAAAAAAAAACAAAACAACAACAACAACAATATTATAATTGTAGTTTGAAAGGAAGGTATCAATTTTGTTGTATTTTTATTTCAATAATGTATAACGAAGCACCTGTAAGTGATTCGGACAACAGTAATCTCGTTATTATTGTAATAATAGTGGAGGTTTTGTTCATGGGGAAATTACTAGTTATTATTTGAAATGTGAATATATATATATAGAATATCGATTTTTATATTTTCCTTATTTTTTATTTATTTATTAATAATAATCAAAGTTTCAATATCTGCTGACAATTAGACGCGACCGTAATCGTTTATGTATGACATTAATTGATGATGGCATGGTCCAATGGTCGATTATGGGACCCGTTGTTGTTGTTGTTGTTGTTGTTGTACCATCCCGACCCCTAAACCACTATCTATCTGTATTATGTTTATGTGTATCTATATGTATGTATATATATAGTAGATATATGTGTGTTTGTGTGTACACACGGAGTGGCCGCTGACACATTGAAATAGTATTGTCTCTAGCTGTACTTAATGGGGTTTATCTGTGGATCTCAGCAGACACAGGCCTGCTTCCTAGAACTGCAGCTCAGTTGACAATTTATTTTATAGAGGTGGGTGTGTAGGATGCATACAGGTACGCGACTATATCCTTATACAAGTTGAAAAGAAACAACGATACTGATAACTGGATGAGAACCAAATAAAGATAGAGATAGTCGTTTTTTGTTTGTTTTGTTTTGTTTTAGATCGTATATAGCAATTGGAATCTATGTCCGTGGTTTTCGTTACAGCTTGTACGCCACTGTGTTATTTAAACTTCCCATAAAAGGACATATAATTTTATTCTCTTTCGTATGTTGTACCGTTTATTCGATTTGAAATAAAAAAAATTGTACAATAAAGAAATACAATCGGCGATGACAGATATTTTAATTGAGTGTAATATAATTGAAATTTGGAAATTTCCTCCTTATTCAATAAAAAAAAAAAATCCCACATTTCTTTTGTTTTTGTTTCGTAATAAAATTGGTACTATGCCCCCGACGGATTGTCTAGACTCGACCATTAAAATGCTGAATTATTGTGGTTTGTTTGACAGAAACTTTACAGCCCTTAAAATAGTCCTTCATGTTATACTATTGTCGTTTCAGCAAAATTATTATCCTGTTAGTTGTGTGTAAAACATTATCCAAAAGATTTTTGGGGCCCTATCTCTATAATTCTTTGAATATTTCTAGGAATTTGCGAACAAAAAAATAAATAAAAACAACAACAACAACAACAATAAAAACAAAATGATTTATTTGAGTTAATTGAATTTCCTTGATTTTTATCAACAAATAAGTTGATACGACCACTATCCTTCCTCAATAATAATAATAATAATATTGATAATAATAATAATAATAGTAGTAATGAAGAAGGGTTGAAACAAGTGAATCGAAATATAGGGACAAGCACGCATCGCGATCTCACACAGTCTGCTAGATAACGCGTTTTACTCATAATTAAGATATTATCAGTATTTGTTATCGTGAAACTACTATGTAGCCAAATGGCTTAAACCCAACGGATTCTCAATATGGTGTGTTGTTTGTTCTATATACATATATATACATAGTATCGTAGGTATATATTTTTTCTGCATTAGTGGACTGGCAATAATCAACACTTATTGTGGGAAATTTTATCATATTTTCTTTATTTATTGGTTTTTCTTTATTAAATTTGATTAATTAAAATCTATCACTTTAGACATTCTATTGTTTTCTTATCTTTATACATATTAATTATTATGCTTCATTGAATCATAAGAGGTGATTTTTTTTTGTTTTTGTTTTTGTTTAGAAGAATTTCTATACAATAGAAAATATGAATATATATATATAGGTATAGTAACTTTCCTTAATTTATCATAAATGTTTTGTTTTGTTTAGGTGTATTAATTTGTATTGATCGAAATTGTAGATAATAATTGAAATGGACATATTATAATAAGAGAGAAGTGAATTAATAAAAGGAAATGTATGTATAGGTACATATAAAAATTGACTTTAAGTCGTCTATTTTATTAAAATAATTATATATGACAGTAATTGTAGCGTAAAGCATGGATAATTAATGGGACTGTTTTCATAGCAGTAACTATAGTTATACAGGATTGGGAAAATACAGCAGTTATTATTATTATTATATAGTGGGTGTAATATTTTGATATTCACAATCTAATTCTTGATAAATATAAAGAAAAAAATTTAAAAAATTTATGAGTGAATCTATGTACAGGGTGTCTCAGGAGTCGAGGATACACCGAAAGGGGTTGATAAAGAAGCTCATGCGTTATTTTAAATTGCGTATTTTTATAAGAAGTCGCATATAATGCAATGAAAAACAATAACGGCAAGGATTTTCGGCTCCTAAAGGTTGTAGCTTTGCTGAAAGAACCATTTCATTAATATACTCGTACTATATAAATAAATCAGCAAATCTATGTTGTAACTTATGGAAAATTTTTGTAATTCAAAAATGGTACTTGCAGAAAAGAAGCGTCTTACAAGAGACGTACTTGCAAAAATTAGCGCACTCTATGGAGATTCTAAAATTCTAACAATATACAGCTGGTTTTTTTTTACCGGTACAGATATATTTTTCTTTTTTAGTATAAAGTCATATTTTAGGACAACTCATGAACTATCGAGAATCGCATAATAACTACATATAGTATAGGGCTCTTTCGATTGCCAATAATGACCTCCTCTATATCACTCCCTTTGGAATTGTCCACGACTTCTGGGACATTCTGTATATGTACCTATATACAATAGTCTATTATAATGATTTTTATTTCTATTGTATATCTAAAATAGTCCGTCTTGTCACATTAAATAAGTATCGTATCTATATAGCTTGAATATTTCAGTATATGTATATATGTATATCCAAGTAGCAATTTGGTAACATCTAGATAACATTGTCATACCCACCTATTCTATCATTGCTATATAGTTCTTCTATAGATACCACATCCCATTCATTTATAATAGAAAAATCATTCTCTTATTTAATTATAATTTTTCTTATTTTATATTTAGTTTCAAATAACAGGTGTGTATCTATTTATTTATTTCCATTTTCTCATTCAAATAATATAATTACCTATATAGATAGAGAAGAGTCTTAATAAAATAAATGCGTTGGTGTATAAATGTATCAGTTAATGTATGTTTTTTGTTGTTGTTGTTGTTGTTGAATACTTGAATTGTTTGTCGTTAAGTAAAAGACGAAGACAACAAAGTATTTATAGTAAAACTCCTCCCAGCTCAGCATGGATGCTGAATGGTTAAGGACCAATCGGCTCAATGGTGTTCGATGCAACACACAACTAACTTATGTTTTTTATTGTTTACTTTTATTATTATTATTATTATTATTATTATTAAACATATGAAAATATTTAAATCTTCAATAATTTAAATTGTAAAAATCTAGAATGGTACTACTCTACCTATATATATATATTTATTTATATGGGTAATTTGAATAAAAAAATTATAATAAAATGGAACCATTACTATTATCGTGATATCAAGTAAATAAAATGAAATATTTCAACAAAATCCCTATTATTATTATTATTATTATTATTATTATTATTATTATGTGTATAGAAGATAGTTGGTCGTTGTTTTCGGTTGGAACGATAATTGCGAACAATAAAGATTTTTGAATTACAAATATACTCAAATTTTTCAAATAATTTTCTTTTTATCAAGATCCTATCGAATCAAAATTCAATAGGTTGTATACCGGGTGACAATAGAAACAGGTCTCTCGATTTTTCTAAAGAAAACTTGTTGATTTTTTGTTTCTTAATAAGTAGGATATAGAAACTATATATTGATACAGAATGTACAATACACGCATACAACTTCCGGTTTGACCGGAAATAATTATATAATAAACTCTTGAGCAATATATATATATATATATATACAAATATGAGCAATTGTTTATTTTCTGATGATAATGCCTGGAGAAAAAAAACTGCAAAAATTTATTGTGATTCGAGTTAGGCCATGATTTATTAAAGAAGTGGAACAAATGAATATTGCATTTTAATTGTAATAAATTGTTAAGTTTATTCTAAGACTGAGAATACTTAGAAGAAGAAAAAACTATTTCTTATCAAGATATACAAGTGCAATTAATGGTTTTCCGGAATTTCTAGCACAAATTTGATTACGAGGGCTAATCCAAAAGTAATATGATAATCGGATATTTCTATATTTATAGTGGGCACAAAAGTCTAAATAGGTAATGGGGTAGTGAACCTTAAACCCTTGCTAATAACAGAATCATACACGCTGGTATGGTGACAACATTGAGTATTGTATCGCTCTATGTTCCACAATTGCAAGCTGCCGTACAAGAAGTTCAAGCAGAATATCCAGAGAAAACGAGCATCGAGAAGGATGACCATCCACGTTTCATATACTGTATAGAATGTGACTATCAGATATTTAGCCGAGTGTTAAGAGGATCCTCGCCAAGGTATTTAGACGTCAATGTTAAATGTCGAACAAAGAAACAAATCGACATTTCAAGAGCAAATCTGAACAGATTTTTGACAATACATATTTCGATCCTGAGACTTGGAAACGATCATCTTCACCGACACCGAAGAAATTCGCACGATTTACTCAAACGGTTATGGCGTTTGTTATTTTTGGAATTTCTATAGGAAGTAGTTATAGTGGATTATATCTGGAAAAGAACGCTACTGTTACTACATATTGACCAAATCAGAAGAGTCATCTGCAAGCTACCAGAACATTATTCGAGATAAGCGGGTTACGAATCACTAGAAGAACACCCATTATATTCTCCAGATCTTAGCTTCCATCGATCTTGTATCTCTCTGTTCTCGGTTTATTGAAGAGCAGCTCATGGATGAGAGGCTTGAAGACCACCGTAGAAGCATTTTTTTTTTGCAAAAAAGATTTTTGCTTTAGGGTGTTTGATTTGTAGAATAAATTATATATTTTATCTAAAAGACATTGTGTTTTATATCGATTATTATTACTTTTGGATCATTCCTCGTATCTATAGGTAAATATATAGAGAAAGAGAAGCGAAATTTCTCGTGTGCAACCATAATTTCCGTCTTAAAAATATAATATAAAACTTGACCATTACAATTTTTCCCATAATAAATGAATAAAATATATGATATGAA
>JAZBGX010002555.1:0-10752 GCA_037414775.1 Zonitis immaculata | reverse complement strand
AGAGTCATTATTAAGACTATTTGTCAAAAGGGATCGGTTCTTTGGACCAGTTTATCATTACTTTTAGATTACCCTTCGTATTAGAATAGAAACATTCCACAATTTACCAATTGAACACTCAACATGAGAATCTTACTGGAAAAAGTTTCCGGAATATGAATATTCGAACACTTTATAAAACTTATCCAAGATGAATCTAGAATGTTATATAAAATTAAGAATTGATATTCTAGTGCTGAAAATTTTCCTATTTTTCTGATCTTTACTAACTACAAAGTTTGGAAATTTGCTAACAAATTTTACAATTTTCCAACATGACAACAGATGAAAATTTCAATCAAAAACTTTAGATGAAAATTGTTAAATCCAAATATAGGAGTAAAAAATTCATTCTAATCTGTATCAAACTTTCTCGTAAATTATAATATCGTTCTACAATCAAGCAAAAAATTAAACAACAACGAAAAACAATAAATCGACAATTTTATTATTACCGTTGAATTTCAATTTTAATTTTTATTTTCTACAAACTTCTCCACTTCACAATAACATGTGTATATTTCATTTGTGAACTATTTCACATACAAATGCCAATAAGTAACAGAATTCTAATAATACAGTTGATACCGATTCTAACTCTTGAAATCTCCATTAAAAAAAAAAAACTATTTATTTTTGATGATTATAATTATTATTTGTACACCAATTAATTGATTTATTTGATTGATTGTTTGAATATGGATTAATACTAATAACGACAATAAATTACCAGATCGATGGTTGTGATCGTTAGCGACTAAATGTTCGTATTCAAAGGAAATTAAGCAGTATTCTCTCCCTAGTGTTTGGATGTCATTACCATTGTTCAAACAACTTTCTATCGAACCTATACATATATAACGTATGTATATACCCTCAAACCATATCATGTTAAATACATTAAGTCTAAATCAAATAATCATTTAAACAATATCTGGTTATCTATATCTATATATTTCAAAGTTAATTCTAAATCAAAATATTTAAATTAGAGTGCGTGCATGATTGGACGTGCATGGGCCGACCCGTTACAATATTCCTTGTAAACACGGTTTTCCAGATAGAATTAAGCTTGACAACGAAGATGACAACAATTATTTTTTCAATTGTCAAATCCGATTGTATATGATGTACATCGAAAAATGAACGAACTCTATGTAACATTTACAAACCAAAAAGTTTGAAGGGTGGCTTCAAAATGGAACCACCGCTAGTATAAAACCTATTATTGGGATACTTTATTATATATAGATAAAACAAAACAAATGAAAAATAGGTAATTACCCATTCATTATTTCAACAATGATTCTGATATATTATTATTATTAAATTTTAGATTATATTGATCTAATTGGTAAGTATATAAAATATAATAAACACATATTCGCTTTTTATAAAATTTATTATACCCGTTGACGATATGGTCCATGATTTTAAGAAAGCTTCAACGTCCTGAATAAGAATGAATTCCTTTAATATTCCTTTTTCCATTCTATCTCTCTCGCTCTATCTTTCACGCTCTCCCTTCTTTTTTTTAGTATAATATATAAAATGTGTAGTATAAGGTCGTAATGCCAGCTGTCCGTTCAGTAAAAGCAATGCGAATAATCTATAGATCATTCTTTACTTTGGTTTCTTCTCTTTTCACTTCAGCGACTTTTGTCAAAGGCCCCCATTATAAATTGGATCCCTTCTTATAGTCTCTTAAGAGAATGAAAAGCGTCCCCCTTATATTTCTTGATTCTCTACTAATATTTTTTTTGTTATTTTATTTTATTTTGTGTTTTTTTTTTGAGAAAAGTTGCTTGCACAGCTGGAAGAATTTTATTTGGTGGCACGTGCTCTACCAACAATAATTTATTTCAGTCAAAACAATCATTGCTATTGATAGATAATTTTCAATATTAATAAAAGTAGACAATTACAAGAAATAAATGAACGTGATTAATATTAATTGATGATCATTTATCAATTCAGTAAGTCATTTTTTGGTAACATTCAATTTTAATGAATATTGAACCTGGGTACCCGTATGAGCATTGATTAAATATTTAGAAAAAAGGAAATAAAACGTGACCCTCATCTATTTTCGTTTGCTCTATTATCACCACCATATTTATACCAATCAGAATGAATATATGTGTCATCCACTAAACTCAAATAATCATTCAATTGAATGATAGTTGAATCATCGAAATTCTGAATTTATAAGGTCAAAAATTCGAAAAAATAAAAAAAACGGTATCCTATATAATCAGATGTTTTCGACTTTATTTAGATAGAAATTGAGAAAAATCCATTAAAAGTCTTCATTGGTTACAATCAAACGTGATTAGGCAAATTAAGTTTTGTGGAGAACAAAATTGTGAAAGAAACGATGTAGAAATGAGGAAATTCAACGTTCTAATCTCGATAATTGACAAAGGATTGAACAAAAATCTCAATCTATCAAATTATTGGTACAGTGAATATCGAATTCGAAATCATTTATTTGAAAGGAACATCCGTTTAATTTAAAAACCAATTATAGAAGAAAATATCTAAGAATTTAATGCACATTCAGAAATTAATAAAGATTTACATGGAAAAATCATTAAACTGTGGATACGGTGATTGTAAATAGAACGCAAAATAATTTATTGAGAAATATCCTTGCTATGAAAAAAAATTCTATGTCAAGAAAATTTTTTTGGAAAAAGATTGAACTTACAAAATATTTAAGCTCTACGTTTGCTATTTTCCCAATTTCATATCAGTTGTTTATGAGCTTCAAAGTCAACTTGAGTTTTTCTAAATAACAATAGTAGTTGTATTCATCATTATTAGAAAGCGATTTTTCTCTTAAGGTTCCGCTGTACTCAACTCTGTTTCCAAATTCGAATATCTAGTAGCCCCTCAGTGTTCAGTAATATATAGCATATAGATATCTTATATCTTCAGGGATATTTCAAAGACAAGATTAAATTGCTCCATAAAACAAATCGAGCGGAGTCAAATCGGGTGGGATTGCTGACCAGTCAATTGTTGTGTCTCGCCTTCCAGTCCATCTACAGGTGAATGTATCATCTAAAATGTTGTACTTTACATGCATTTTTGTGAATTAAATTCATGGAATTTTCTTGGAATATTGGAGGAAGAAAAAAGCTTCAGAGCTTACTTGTAACTTCAAGTCAAATTTCAAAAAAGAAACTGTTTTTAAAATATATGTACTGGCTATTGGGTGTTGGCGGCTACCTACTATAGTTTGACACGACAATTGTTGGAAAATGATTCTTTTTCCTTTCTTTTATAGACTTCATATCAATTTAGAAAACTCAAGCTACACGTACGTATAAAAGTTCAGTTATTAGAGCCAAAAATAGCTTTATAAAATAGAACTGAAGTACGATTTTTGATTAGCGACCCGGCTCTGGTTACTCTGCCCTACTATGGAAACTGACTGAAAATTATTTTCCCAAAAAAAAAGTTATCCTCAATTCGATGTTTTGTGTAATAAACATGAAATCAACAAAACTATTACCTAATCGATATAAATGATTGAATAGACATGTTTCAATAACCATATAGTCGATAAATATTACTGAAAATTTCAATGTAGATTCAAAAAAAAAAAATAGAACTTTATATACAGGCTGTCGCACCGGGAAAGCCCTCGATCCAGTACGGCAAAACGGCTGATAGTAAAAATCTGAGAATTTGTGATCATACCAATATCCGAGGGGCAAAATCAGCTAAAATATTTTCAAGATAGTGGCACTTCCGGTTATACCGGAAACTGATACTAACTTGCTTATTTTAAATGGAATGCCCTATATATTACTGCATTTTTGGATTTGTTGACGAATTTGATCACCACTTTGTTCGCAATGCTAGATATAATTTTAAATAAATTTAAATACAGAATTTATTCATTAATAATTAACAATTCCGATACTTTTCTATAAGTAACTTGTTAAATTAATAATAAGAATATTGTAAAGTTCCTTGAAAATTCTATATACATATAATAAACCTCTGTTAAACTTTGTCTCATCTGTTTAAATCCTTTAATACAACATCATTCGACTCGTTGCACATTTATGGTCTCTTTACATTCATTTGATACATCATACCATCCGCAAAACTCTACTATACGATATATTTAAATTAAATATACATATAATATGTATACTGTATAATAAACATACATATATTATAGTAAGATCTTGTATCTATTCAAGTTTTAACGGACATCTTTTCAAATCTTCTTCTCTTTTGTAAATAAATTCGAGAATTTGTTATGCTTCAATTGTAGTTTATATTAAAACTTGAACCCTCCCGAAAAACTAGATCTTCAAATTTAAACGGTTCTTTCTCAACCTACCCCTTAGACCTTGACGTATCAAAATAGACCTAATTGGAAGATCGCTTTGAAATTTTAGTTCAGGGAAAATCTATCTTTATATTTTATTGAATTTTCGAATTTAGATTAAAAAAATAATAAAATCCACAATACAGCGTCTATGCTGTCAATATTTAAGGGAAATACAGATCGTCAAGCTTTCACTACGTTTATCTTTTGACAGACTGTTATACCTACAGGGTGGTTAATAAACTGGGCCAATCTACGTTGTACAATAATATATTAAGTTACTAGTTTTATAAGGCAAGACTTTATCGTACGAGTCAAATAGCCTGATGAAACAAGCTATTTTTTCTAATTGCTAAAACTGGCTTAATACCGGGAGTCTCTATTTAGGAAATGTTTTGTCAGCCATCTTGCAGTTGGTCGAGTAAACAATCATTCGAGGTTATATTTGTGAGTATGTCATACGATGCTGCCAACTACCAACCACAATAAATAGAAAATCGTCATTATTAAACGCAAATAGCGTTCATAATGGTCTCAAAATATTTTCTAATGGAATAGCCCTGGATGTTTTTTTTACGTTAGAAAGAACTCTTCCTACTCTCCACCTTCTAACGATATTCCAATTAGGGGGTAGGTCAATAGCGACCATCCTGTATATACCTATAACAATTATACAGACTGTATTTCCAATAATAAACGAATACCTTCAAGTAATATAATTGAATTTTCTAAGCTTTGTTACTGATTCGATTGTAAAATATTTATAGTAATTAAGAAAAAGAAATTGAGCGACAATCTAACATTGTCGATTCAATGAGATAGATTGATGAGAGGAGCCTACAAAAACGATCTCTATTCGAAGTAAAGAAATAGTTTCCAATCTTAATTTGTATTCCTCACTGTGTGTAATGGTTGTGATCAAGAACTTCATCGGAACTGTACAATGTGAACAGAATTTCACCATTGAAAATTCATTGCACTTATCAAAATTTAACTTCGATGATTATTATTATTAACATTCCCCTTCTCAAATTCTGGATACTTAAGGAACAAATGGAAGAGAACAAATCATTGAAGAACGATTTTTTTTTCAGATACCTTGAAATATTTTTTGTCTAAGTTTGTAATTCGAGATTTGCAAAATATTATTTTTAGAATTAATTTAGAAATAAATGCCTTTATTGTCAATTTGAATAAGTAATGAGTTGGAAAAAAATTTGGCATTCCAACATAGAAAGTCATATTGAATCTAGTGAAATAGTCAAGTAATTAACTGAAAATTCAAGTAGTCTAATAACAAAGTTGTAATACACAACTAAACTATATCAACAACGAAATTTTTTTTTAAATAAAACTCAATGGAAATCTCATTCGAAACGATCCGACCTGGAAAATTACTTTTTTCCAATCTTGAGAAAAAAACAAAACACCGAATAAACATGGAATTTAATCAATAGAAAAAAAAATCGTCATTGACAACCTACAATAACATAAAGAAAACAATAAATATAAATTCAACTATCGATATTGACGTATTAGTTTGTGGACATATGTTTATAGGGTGACACCCCAATCTCAAGGTGTTAGAGACGTGGGAAAATCAACCCAAAAGAAAAAAAGGGGAATATTTATTCTCCATATATAAAGATAGAGAATAAAAGTTCAGGTGGTTGTTTGTCTATAGAAATGCAGCCCCAACTGTGAGAAATCAAATATGGAAATTTCTTTTCATAATCAAATGGAATAAATCTAGAACAATTCCAATAACAAAAAATTAATAATAACAACGCAAAAAAATTACGTTTCTTAATTTTCTCGACTGTCATTTCCAATAAAGTTAGAACGTATAATTAGTTTGAAACCGTATACATACGAATATAATTTATTCAATTATTTTAATATCAAAATAGTTGGTCTCTCTATCTAATATAGAATTGTGATTTTCTTTTATTATAAAAGCAAATTTTCCCATCATCTCTCCCCTTATTATATTCAAATAATAATAATAATAATAATGACACACCTTGATATTTATTGTAAATTCCTATGGAGAAAAGGGACAAGTATTTATAAAATTTCTACAATAAAGGGTCTCATTGTTCCATATTATTTGATCATATAAACTGGTCCGGGCTTTATATTAAAATATAAGAGAGTGGGGTTTAGTAGAGTAACTATAAAAGGGCCACAATTTCCCCAAAAATCATTCATTTATTTCTTAACGTTCAATCGTTATATATACTAACTAATAATAACGTACTTTTGACACCAGAGTGTGCCCTGTCGTGGGCCACTCTGGATATTATTGTTGTTATTGTTTTGTTTAAACAATTTTTTGTTATTGTTAAAATTTTATTATTGTTAATTGTTATGTTTTTGTTTTCGTTTATATTTTCTGGTTTAATTTGTTGAACAAGTTGACGTCCCTTTTTGATTTTTTGATTTTATTACAATCGAAAACTAAACTAAGGCATCAAATGGTAATTTAAGTAAGTTTTTTTTCCTTTCTATTCCTTGCAATTTTTGTTAAACTCGAAGTTAAACTAACTTAAAAATTTCAGAACTTTCCTCAAGAATATCCTGACTTCGTTAGCGCAACTAATTAATTGTTATCCAATTTTATGGAAATGACGTCAACGAAATTGTTATATTTGGTACGACATATAGTTTATTAATCCAGTTAAATAACGTTAAGTTTCTGTTATTTCCGTTATTGTTCCGTTAAGTTTTTATTATATACACCCCGATAGAAAAAAGAGAACCGCCGTTGTTAAATCATCTGTTAATTGTTTTGTTATAACATTCAATTAGAAAACAAAATTTCTGTTCATTAATATGTTATAATATGTTATTTACTTGTTGTTGTTATAATCACGAAAAGCATTGTTAAGTTTTCCTGTTGTTATTGCACTGTTGCTACCTTCTTTTTTTTGTTAATCGCAAACTTATTAAAATTGGAAAAACGAGGCATTAGTTCCATAGAAATTAAACAATAATTTTCAAATATTGAAAATCAATGCCACAAACAAACCACATTGAAAGTATGTTGAAAAAAAATAGATTTAAGTTTCTACTTAGAAGTTGTGTTAATTTAATTAACTATATATAAAGTTAGGTTTAAATTCAAATATTAAGGGATGATGATATCCGGTGTGAAAGTTACGTAATATAATTTAGATTTTAGACATTAAGTTTAGAATTTCGATAATTTTTCATAATATAATTGATTTAATTGAAATAGTTAAGTTAATAATTATTGAGAATTTTTGGTTTCCATAAGTGCCTTAGTTTCTAGATTATTCATTTTTTTTCTTGATTAGTTTTTTTTTTCTATCACTTTTTGTTTTATATAGAAAATTAAAATTGAATTACTCGAGGCAAAATTAATTTTTTTTTGCTAACTTGTAAAACTTCCAAGATCTAATTTGGTCTTGGAAATTCTACAACAACCTCCTCGGGTGATTTTATTTTATTTTCATTCATTTTTTATTTTATTTTTATTATTATTTATTTTTCATTTGATGAAAATTGGGGGACAGTACACTTGATTCAAAGTACAACCGAAAACCGATTATTACCATATATTTTCACTAATTCACTAACAATTTTCTCCAATTATCTTGATGATTTTTTTTTTTTTTGTTAAGTTTTTGTTTTATTATTTTTTTATTTTATTTTGATTTGTATATAATTGTATATAATTTTCTATATATATATTTTTTTCTATGTAGTTAGATTAGAAATAAATTAGTGCTTCTATTCAATCAATTTTCTATCTCTATTACACCCAATTTTATTACTTCATAATGGAAAATAATACTCGTAATGATTGAAATAGAAAATTGTTTTTCAATTCCGTTACTTTTGAAGCAATAAAAGAGAAAATCGTAATTGAAGAACACGATTTTCAAAAAATCGCATGTCAATCGGCCATTTCTATACATCGTAAATCACAAATTGTACGATAATAAAAGTGGAATATCAAAACTATAGCAGTTCTCTAGTTGAAGTGCCAATGACTCCCCAACACGAAACTATCTAAATAATTGAAATTATTCGAAGAAAAAATCTACACCGCATCCCAGAAAAATCCCCAGTTAAGAATTTCAAACAAACAGTTACAAAGTGTAACCGAGCGACCTCTATTTTTGCACAACTCAAACTAATAACAGTTACCATTTGTCAGTGAATCTGGCAGTCAATGTTTAATTTCCCAGAAAAATTATTTGCCATGTCTCCATTTATTTTGTTTTTTTTTTTTAAGGGTAGTAGAAAAATGTCAAACACAATGATCTGTTAAATGTCAACAAATCTTTAATAAAATTCTAATAATTGTGTCCTTTATTGAAATGATTTGCTGAAAAGAGAAAGAAAGCAAACATGACCATGTGGTATTTTTACAGTATTGATTATAATGTTGCGCATGTAAGACATAGAATGGCGCCCCATATTCTATTTATTTTCAATGATAAATAAAACATTAATTTTATTCAAATTAAATGGTTATGTGATATTTTTACGAAAATTCCCCAAGAAACAATCATTACAACAAAGTTATAAAGAAAATTAATTAAAATACTATTAATTTATCATTGTAAATGCTAATGACACGGTTGTGTTAATTAATTTTTAATTTCTAATTAATTAGTGATTGATTTTCGTTTAAGAAATAATAAAACTAACAGGTAAGTTTTCTTTTTTTCAATAATAAATCCAATTTTCAATTAACAAAATTTGACCTTCTTCCTTATATTAATTTTATTAATTGAATAAATTTCAAGATAGAATTTCTCAATTCTTTAGAATTAGAAATAATCTCCAATTAATTTTATAATTAACGAGAAAAAAAAGAATAGATCATCTATTTCAAGTTGTTATTAGAACAGAAAATTGAAAATTCATTGTCTCACGATATTTTAGAAATAATAATCCTAGGTACATCTCGATCAACATTTCAGTTTATCTATTCCATTCAATTTCAGTCACAACCTTTGAGTCAATCATATTCTTGAAAAAAAGAACTACATCTCTATCTTTATTTTACAAATACTCATCACTTTTGAGTAGTTGCTGGGCAGTTGTTTAATCTGAGAGGGCGCGATAGTCTCGATTTAAGTTTGAATTCAAAATAAATGTAGAATTCGGAGTTTCATGTGAACGCATCCTTAAAAAAAAAAAACAGTCTGCAGCATTTGTGTTGTTAAATTAATTTATTATTTTTAAATTCTTGGCAAGTTATTAAAAATTTGCAAAACTACAACCAGACCACACACATACACACACAACTATTTAGATATTTCAAACAATCACTGAAAATAAAAATAAAATCTACAATTGCATAAAGCACCCACAACTTAAAATACCGACTATTGTTAATATACAGGTAGATATTTTCTACCTATTGTTAACTCAAAGAATTAAGCTTTTGTTATTTTTATTATTACTTAACAATAAGTACTTATTGTGAAAATATTGACTCGTGATTTTTGTTTTAATTTTATATTTTATTATAATCAATATGTTATCAAAATAATGATTTTATTGGGGGGGAAAAAAAATTGTTTTCAATGCTAATATACTAATTTTATGCATACCTTGAACTAGTTACTTTTATTAACATATTTAGCTAACATTTTAAATAATGAATATTTTATTAATTATAATATACGAGATTTTTATGTTTGTTTTTTACTAACTAGTCATAGAAATATTACGTTATTGGAATTTTTCATCATCCAGTCACTATATTTCAATGTCTTAACAATAAGATAATTATAAACTATATTCACTTACCCAACAGACTTACTGAGCTTAATTAAATAATCTTACTTAATATATGTATATTTTTTTTAAATCAAACTAATTTGCAATTCGAACTTGTTTATGGATCAAACATTCGAAATTGTACGAATAATTAGATTATTTGGATGTAGAACAAAAACAAGGCGCTACCAAAACTCTATCAAGTTGATAAATAGAGTTTTTCTATTTTGCGTCTATAATAGCGTTGTTAAAGTGACAACTAAAAGAGTGCTTTAATGAAAAAGTATATTCAAGCACTCGTTTTTTAGGTACTTTAATAATCGGTAGAATAAGGTTGGCAGCTTGCGGCGCATGCGCTTACATCGTTCATATTCAATATGATTACTAATCATACAATCTAGTTACTACCAACTGTCACAAAATTCCCCAAATTTCAAGGGTTCAATTCAATTTTTATCAAAAAATAAATTTGATGGAATGTGATACCTATCTATTTTTCAATGTATTCTCCTAACAAATCGATATATATATCGATTTGTTACGTTTTTTGAAAGCATCGGTCTTTGAAATGGGATTGTCCTAGATTTGCTTGTTATGAA
>JAZBGX010002550.1:2362-12452 GCA_037414775.1 Zonitis immaculata | reverse complement strand
TGCAACTTCTAGTCGATTTTCTATGTTGAATAAAAAATCTGGCAAACAATCGAGCTCTTAGTGACTTTTAAGTCTTTCTCCGTTTTAACGAGTAGCTCAGGGGCTAGAAAATTTTAAGTTGATGGCTTTAGTTGAAACCTCGGTTGAAACATTTTGGGACATTCAGGATAAACTTTTTTGTTTCGAAAGGAGTACTTCACATCCACTGAACTTGGTTAACACTTACCTTCCAGTTTTTCAGTTCTAGAGTGATCGCAAGACATTTATTTTTTCTTTATATATCAGGCGATAGCAAAATATTTTTTGCTTCTGAACATTTTAAGAAAATGGAATTGGGCGATTTTCTATTAAGAACAACAGAATTATATCAACCCTCGTATGTCTCCCAATATCGAACGACAAAATTAATTATCCATCATCCGATTAACAAAACGTCATAAAAATTCGTAAGAAGAGAAATTTTCGCATGGGAAAATTAATGAGCGAAAAATTTATACAAAAGTAGGTGTGTGAAGACCCAACCCTGTCTCATATCGAGTAATCATCCCCTATTTAAAATAATAAAAAGAAACATATATTTACTATCAATTTTTAATATATTTGATGGAAAGCAAATTATTGTACCAGGCACATAATCTCTCTTATAGCTTTTGTTCCTAAACAAAGGCTATTATAGCAGAATAATAATAGAAGAAATAAAAACAGAAACAAAACGAAAATCACATGAAGGATAGATCAATTTTTCAATTCATCTAGTAAATTATAGAAATTTTTAATCATTATTCGTGCTATGTACAATCAAAACAATTTAACGCCTATTATCCCATTATAATAATGAGGGATGCAAATCAAGTTTCTTACCTATCTAATTAATTTCTTGGTTCATTTTGTTGGTTTTTGGAACAATGAAAAATCGCAATATATATCTATATATATATGGTATAATAGCTGCCACAATATTAAATTAACTTATTTATTTTAGTTGAATTAAAAACGATTGATATAAATCACAGAAATTAATGGTCATTTATTAATTAATAATTATCCTATAGTTTTAATTATAATTTGTTTTTTTTTTAATTAATTTTCTTGTTTTTTTAAATAATGTTTGAGAAAAATGTCAAAAATATGTCACACCATGATGGTATCAAAAATTGATGTGAAGTTAGCTGGAATACAATGAAGCTAGTCATGGGTCATACAAGGTCATTACCAAAAATTATTACAATCAACAATTAATTATAAAATTTATCTTATTAATTAATGTGCTAATTAATCTAATTTATAATTTGTTAAAAATTATAATTTATTATATGTTATTAAAGTGGTAATGATCATTATTCGGTTTAGGTATTTTAAAATCGTTGGCAGTACTGATGACCGGGTAAATAGAACACAATCATCGAATATCGACAATTGGACACTATCAACAAAAATTACCATTTTCCATGTGTTTTAAAAATTATAAAACCCTTAAATGATAATTTTTTCTAATAGTTCTTGAGAATTGATTATATTTAATAAATTTTAGGTTTAAAATCAACAATATAAGTTTTATTGATATTTTCTATAATGAGCTTAAAAACCGATGAACAGATTTTGTTGTGGTAGTCGTGATTTAGTAATTTTTATTTTTAGGTTATGTGGAAATTTTTCGGAAAATTTTAATTCAATGATTGATACAATTTCCCAATAATTTCCAACATAATTTTGAATTATATTCGAAAAACGAATATTCGTTTCCTAATTTTAGATGAATATTCTTGAATGACACGTTTACATTTAGACTGAAATTGTTTGAATATATTAGCCCATTATGTTTCTACAATTTAGACGAGTTTTTAATAGGAAATTAATGCAAAAATTCTATTCAACACACCACCAGCGTAATTACGAAGAAATAAAAATACCAGTACCGTGGGGTCATATAGCTGGTAAATGGTGGAATCCAACAAATCAACGTCCTTTATTAACAATACATGGTTGGCAAGATAATTGTGGTAGTTTTGATCGTTTAATACCGTTATTAACAAATAAAATTGGTATATTAGCGATTGATTTACCTGGTCATGGATTATCATCAAAACTACCACCAGGCATGTATTATAATATATTAAATTATCCAATATTAATAAGGCAATTAATGAAATATTTCCAATGGGATAAAGTAACTTTAATGGGACATTCATTAGGTGGTATATGTTGTTATCTATATACAATGTTATTTCCGGATAGTGTGGATTATTTGATATGTTTAGATCATGTGAAACCTTTAACAAGAAAAAATAATGTCAAAACAATTGGTGATGGTATTGATCAACAATTAAAATATGATAAGTTATTGATTGATAAGAAAGAACCACCTAGTTATACGATTGATGAAATGAAACGAATGATATCGGAACAATTTTTTGATTCAACTAATATCGAAAATAGTCAATTTATATTGAATCGTTGTATACAACAATCGTCAATTGATTCGAATAAATATTATTTTACACGTGATCCAAGAATAAAATCGAAATTCCATATGAATTGGCCACAAAATGAATTAATTGAAGGTGCTAATCGAATTAAATCACCAATTTTAATAATAAAACTAACAGAACGTGGTTATTGCGATGATGATGATGATGATGATGATAAGAAGAATTTTTATGAGATTTTCGATATTTTAAAGAAAACTTCCAACGATTGTCAATATCATTATATTAATGGTAAACATTATGATCATTTGAACAAACCAGATAGTTTGAGTGATTTAATTAACGATTTCATTGAGAAACATGATATTGGAAATCGTCAAATTGGTGGAATAGACCAAAACAATGTTGTCTACAATTGAAATAAAACTAGAAATTATTTTAAATTGTTTAATTTATTCATTAATTCATTACTAAAGGACGATCGAAATTTCGGACTAATACTATTCAACATACTATAAGGTGTTTCGAAATATTCATCACTATCAATATCTTTGTTATCATATTGATTACCAACAATACGAAAACCATTAGCTGATAATTCAATACAATAATCATCACCTTCAATTGTTGTTAAATTTATATGGATTAATTGGTCATTACCATCACCTATATTAACAGATTTCACATGTTTTTCTATATCGTAAATAATAGCAGCTGCTTCAGATCGCCAATTAGCCGAATCCAACAATTTTTCTTCCATTATTTATTCATTTATCGAATAATTTAACCGATAATCAACTGTTTAAACAATTTTTATTGAATAATAGTGTGCTATGGAAGTGAGACATATGACAAGTAACACCTGTAGCGTCACCTGTTGCCTAATAAACGAGTTAAAAACGTAAACAGAATAATAATCAATTATTATTTTTTATTTTTTTTAATTAACAACAAATCTATTAATAATTTGCTTGTTTTTATTAATTAAAACTTGAATTAATGATTATTTGCAAGTACGATAAAGGTCATAGATGTTGACGTAATTAGAGTGGTAGTGGTCGACTTTCTTCTGTTACAAGAGTTCCTAGAGAAAAAAAATAATAGAATTATAATTAATCAAGAACAAATTGTGATTGTTTTTTTTTTGATCATAAGAATACCAAACAATGTCTCAAGTATTTAGTAAAATTCCATTAAATGGTACAATATCCACTAGTTGTATAGAATATGTTCATCCATGGACTGATAGTTGTTTACAAGGAATTTGTGGATTATTTTTATATGCAATTTTTGATTCTTTAAGAATTTATGGTACTGTATATACGGTTAGTATTAGTAAAATAAACCAATTTCCAATAATAATTGTAAAATTGTATAGTTTTAAGTTGGTACAAATTTTGAGGTTATGTCACGATTTTTCTCAAATAATTTGTTCTAGGAACGATAACAAACAAAAATCGATTACGAAATGGTCGAATACTATCATATTTTAATATCACTAATCAATTTGATATGATAAACGTGAAATTTTTATTTGAAGATTATTAATGGAACATTATCAATTGAAACATACTTCCGATAATTGGCTTTGAAAGCATTCACGTGTCAACGAATTTTGCTTAATATTTGATAATGTACTCGATTAAATATTGCATTTTTATATATTTAATGCAAATGGATTTTCCTTGTAAATTCATAAAAAATGGATGATTGAATCGAATAAATTACGTTATAATGGAGAGATTATATACCGGAATCGTGTTTAATGTGACTGAAAACTGATAATTATTATTATTGATCTAAAATTAGTTCAAATAATGTTGCGACATTTTGATGACGAATTTACAAGTTAATTACAACAGATTTTCTGTTGATTTATTTGTTTACGTTAAACAAAAAAAAAAAGCAAGCAAATATAGGCGTGATTGTCGACGACAAATCCCCAAACATTCTTGTATAAACAGTGCCTTTTTCCCAGAAAAAACTAGTATCGCTCCAATAATAATAGTAGTAATAAGAATAAAAATCAATAACTTACTAAATTGGTGGATGTTTCTATGAAGACTGAACGTTCCTATTTGAGACTAAAATCAGTCGATTATAATAAATATAAATAATCCAAATAATTGTCAGTTGGCTTTTTTTTTTAATTGAAACTTAAATTTTATTAATTCAACATTGACCTATAATATCAATTCTATTTTTATTATCGTTCAATATAAATAGAGATTGTTCTTTATTGAAATTACTCTAATCTAAAGACTTCAAAATCTATTTATTATATAATAATTCGAATTATTATTAGTATTATTTATATTACATAATTTCGTTTCTCTACCTGTTAGTATTGTCGTAGTTGTAGTGCTATCGGCCGGGCGACATATAGTTCGGAGAAAATTCAATAAAATTCAATTATCTGTTGTATACTTATTAAAATTTATGTTCCATAAATACGAAAATATGTACAACATAAATAGGCATAATTATTATATTAAAATATATCAAAGTACAACAACACAAATCGACAAGGTTTTATAAAATCGTTTATCTATTCTTTATCACAAATATTGAGCTATAATATTTATTATTTTTTATCGATAAACATTTCCAATTATATATATTGACGGCAATTGTTCAAATAAATTAATAGGAGAATAATGCCAATTTTGAGTAAATTCCTATCAACAAGTACCATAAATTGTGGTGATATCCATGATTGGAACGATTGTTTACCATTTATTGCTGGGTCATATCTTTCCGCTATTATTCAATCATTTCAAATGTATTTTGGGGTATATTCGGTTAGTATTTTTATTATTTAATTCATTATAATTAATTTTTGTTTCTTCTTCGTATTGTTGCAGTTTACATTATTGATGAAAGGTCGTATACCGAATAAAAACGATTTGAAAAAGACATTATATGGAGTTTTACAATCGACAGCATTTTTGAGTGCTTCAGGTTTCGGATATTCCCTTTTCCTATGTTTATTAAGGTAATTTTTGTTGTTTAGAAACATTACTTTTATTTATAATATCTTTTTTTCCAGGCGAATTCTCGGCAATTTCAATTTATTAACAATATCAGCTATTCCAGCTTTTCTATCTGGATTGTTTTCGATTTTAATCGAACGACCATCCAGACGTACATTATTATGTTTATATGTTAGTAATGTAGCAACAGAAACTGTATGGAATATGTTATTATCTCGGAATTTAGTGAAAAATATTAAATATGGCGATGTTGCAATTTTCAGTACAAGTATGGCATTATTATTGACATATTATAGAGCCGGTCGTGGTAAATCAATAGAAAATCATCCAGATTCTATGTTTGGTGTTTTAAGGTAGAAATATTATTTATTTCTATTTTTTAAGAAATTATTTATAAAATTGTAGATTTGTTGTTGGTCCTTATGAAGAGAAAGACTATTTAACAAATAGATCGAATAATTTCTATCGTCAACCAATTCAAAATATATCTAATGATGGACTAACACGGGATAGTTGGCGATATCGTAAGAAACCGAAAAATACAATTTTCTATATTGTTACGCAAACATTACGGATTTATAGAAAAATTATTTATAAAATAAAATGTTTTAATCGACATCCTATATGTCCTCATCCATTTAGTTGTTTATATTATACAATGCAGGTATTCGTTATATTTAAATTATTATTATAATTTTAATAATTATCAAATTTAAATTCTAGGGTATTGGTGGCATGTTTAGTATAGGTTTAGGTATACAATTAAGTTTGAAATTGGTACTTAACTTGAAGAAAATCATAAGAAACCCCAAGAATTTAAAAACGATATTATTTAAAAAAGATACTGTTAATTTAGCTTGTTTTTTGGCTGGATTTTCCGGTTTATTTCGTGCTACTTTATGTATATTGAGGCATATAACAAATAAAGATAGTCCAAATTTTGCTATACCAGCTGGTTTAGTTGCTGGTATAAGTTTTATAAATTATCCCGATAATACAGTTGCCTTATATGTATTATGGAAAGCTGCACAGGTACTAAAAATTATAATAATTATTATAGAAAACTATATATATTTGTTTTTGTTTTTTTTTTATAGATTACTTATAATATGGGTATTGAAAAAGGTGTATTACCTCGTGTGCCTGGTTTTACCGAATTTCTGTATTGTTTTAGTACAGCAATTCTATTCCATGCTGCTTTAATAGAACCAACAAATTTACGACCGAGTTATTGGAAATTCTTACATTCAATCTCCGGTGGCCGGTTAGTTTGTTGATAATCAATAATTATTGTTTTAGTAATTATTTCATTTCATAGAATCGCATGTATGAATCGCGAACCATTAGATGCTTGGGGTTATAATACAAGTGAATCTCTAAAAAAAGTATTAAAATTAACAAGAACACAACAAGTTTTAAAATAAATCAACCAACAATCCATAATAATAATAATAATTAATTGGTTATGGCCCTAGTCAAAGTTCAGGTAGTGAAAGTTGTTTTTTTTTTGGTCCCGTTTAAATTCTAGATGATTTTTATACTTGGTTATGGGAATTCAACGATTAAGTCCCGTTTTTGTATCAAATTTTTAATTAATTTTATGAAATTAAAATATTTTAAATATCCAAAAGTGGATTTTTTGTCCTTAATTGATGTGGAAGAATGCCCAATGGTAGATTCTTATAAATCGAGGTATCTAAAATTTCGATTGTTTTTATTATTTAGAATTTACCCATAATTTTTGTTTTACCTTCAATAATTTTCCATTGTTTCGACGGTTTATTATCGATTTGTTTCGATGGAAATTCATCACCATCGCAATTATAATCTAAATCGTTTATTGTGAATATTGTGTTATTATTGTTATTATTGAAAGGTTTGTCATTTGTTTGATAAGCTTTGACAAGAGCTAATTGGTCTTCTATAAATTGTTTAGATGCTTGATGGTATTCTAAAACTCTAAAACAAAAAATTATGGAAATTGGAAAATTTGAAAGAAAAAGTTGTTACTCGCGAATAAAATTAATCGAATATGGTGAGACTTTTTCAATAGTTTGATTAACAAAATTGTTTGCATCAAATTGACTTTTGGTTTTTAATTTTGTGAAAATCGAAGATACCTAAAATAAAATTTGAAAACATTAAATTAAATAATAATTCGAAGAAGAAAAAGAAAAAACAAACTATTACTTCATCATTTCTAATTGAATGAAGCTCTAGAAAAATTGTTTTGATCCATAAACTTGCTGTTTCTCTAATATCATCATCGTAACTATCATTTGAACAAACATCAAATAATTTCAATAGGAAACCTTCTAAACATTGTTTATTGTAAATTATTGTTAGAATATCCGACCAATTGTTGACAAAATCTTTTGGTAATTTCGACGTTTTCTCAACAAAACGTTCAGTAACTGTTAACAACAGATAATTATCGATAAGTTGTTGACATAAAATATTTAAACACCATTCTGGTTCGATTTCAATACCATTTTCGATAATTTGATAAACAATTTTCAATAATTTCGCATGATTATTAAGTAATTTCGTACCATCTATTGTGATTTTATCAATATTTTCTATAAATAATTCATCTGAATTTAAATCATAGTCGTCACAGATTTCCGATTGTTTCAATTTTACATAAACATAAACAGCTTGTTGGAATAAATCCGGATGTGATTTTTCAACAATTAAGTCATTCATTAAATCAAATTGTCTTGTCCAATATTTCACTTTTAACCAATCCAAACAATAATTTAAACATAAAATCAACATTGATTTCGATGGTAATTTATAGCTATGTGCAATTTCATGTCTTATACTAATTAACCAATATGGTAAATCATTTTCTATGGCGGTTTTATAAAATGTACCTTGTTTATTGGAATTTGTTGCACATAAATTCAAAAAACGTATCAATGCTGTTGAATAAATATGAGTAAATTCATAATCATTCAATTTATTTTGATCGGATAATAAGGCTTGTAATAATATCATTGTTCCTTCAACACCAGCTGATAATAGAGGTGTACGTAATTTCCATATTTTTATTATATCGAGTGCTTTTGGCCAATCGCGATATGGTTCGGAATAAATCAATTTATAAACGTGTTTCCATTCGGCTCTGCAACATAAATTTTGAGGTTAGAATTAATTGAAAAAATACATGCTTTTTTTAATTTAAACTTACACATTAAACCAAGGTACTAGGATTTTACCGGCGTGCTTCTGTGATAACGACATTATAACTTCAATCAATCAATTATTATAATAATTATGAAAAAAGACAAAAACTAATTTTAAGGTTATGTGGAACTTCAACTATAGAGTTGTATTAAATTGAGAATGCCACAATCTATTATCTCACTCTAGTGCATAACGTTTATGTTTATCTTTTCTGTCTTTGACTATTATGCGCCGAATTACAGAATCTATCTAGTTGTATAAGTTTTTCAAGTGTACATATAATTTTGACAGATCTTCCTATTCCGTCTTATTAATAGTCTCCCTATTGACTTTCTCTTTTTATTTATCAATTGAATGGCATGGTTTGTCAAAATTTCGACTACCTTAATTTGACTAAATATAGCTCTATTTATAATAATAATTAAATAATTATATAGTATTATTAATATTTTATGATTTTTATCAATAGAATTTCTTTGTTGACCCTTAATTTTCTAATAAAAGCATTAAAAAAAAGATTATATGAAATATGCAATGTAACATCAATAATCGACTTAATTCGTTGCAATTACGTTAATTATTATAGATTTAATCAAACAATTGTAATTAAATTTATTATTGAAGTCTGTGAGGATCCATTAATTCTTAGAATTATTTAATTATTCCGGAAACAAGTAATCAAATTGCACGTATTTCACCTTCAATGTCTATAAGTAATAAGAATAAGTAATAAGGGTAGTTTTCTATTTTTTTCAATTTCAAAATCACTTTATAATTAATTTTATATATAAATTAATGTGTCAAGTTTATCAATAATTAGTGAGGTGGATAATTGTCGATTTAATGCAGTTCATTTTTTTATTTTTATTTATTATAAATAAATTGCATTTTACAAAATTGAGATTAATCATTGAGACTATTTTACGGTTTAAAATTCGATTACTAGAAGGATAAAATAAAAATGT
This sequence comes from Zonitis immaculata, assembly GCA_037414775.1. Taxonomy (NCBI): domain Eukaryota; kingdom Metazoa; phylum Arthropoda; class Insecta; order Coleoptera; family Meloidae; genus Zonitis; species Zonitis immaculata. Next base: position 2,879 of record JAZBGX010002550.1, on the reverse strand, counting down.
GTAGTACAGTAACACCTCAATTGGGCGGTTACTTCCGGAGAAACGAAAAGCGCCGGTCTATGTCAAAGTTTTTGCTTGAAAGAACCTTTGGAAAGCTGCTTGTGATAACGCAGGAGTTGTTTATCTGCAGTTTGTTTATCAAAATATTGAGAGCCCTTTAGCTGTACTTATGGAATTGTTCTGGTGCAATTAATGATGAATCTTCATAGCATGTCCGTCCAAATGAGAAAATTTCTTCAAGAAGATAATATATTGTGGAATAAGTATTGTATCGGCGCCCTGTCAAAACAGGGACCACTCATGGGGGTTTTGCTTTATAGAACTCACTGACAAGGTTATCCTATGCTATTTATGTACATATAAGAAGTTTGGGGAATCAAACAGCATCCGATGTCTGTGACGGGAGGTTTCACTGTATATGTATTTTTTTACAATAAAAAAATAAATAAAGTAATCTTCCATTATAATTAAATTGGAACAATTTCGATAAATCAATAACTAATTATGAAGAATCGTA
>JAZBGX010002548.1:0-12466 GCA_037414775.1 Zonitis immaculata | reverse complement strand
TTATTCGATAATTCTGCAATTTAGGTCAAATAAACGTATTGAATAAAATTGGAAATGATTTTATTATTATAATGACAACAGAAATAAAGATGTGTGGTATTCATCGAGAATGCAATTTCCCCTCGCCACCACACCACTTTCTCGTTGAACAATAATCGCCTGTAGAAAATTCGATTTTCTTCAAATTAATAAATAAATCTATTGTTATATTATTCTATAATATAAATGATATTCGTGATTTCTTATTCATCGTTAAACAATTTCAAAAAGAGTAATTTACTTGAGTATAGTTTCAGTAATGAATTCCCATAATGTAAAACCTTAATAAAGTTCATTACCATTGACTATATGGGTACTACATGGAAAAGGTGTGGCAAAATAATGAAATGATTCGAAATAGAAAATTTCCAAAATAGAAAAAAATTGACATCAATTAATTTTATTCATTTGAAACAAATTAAAAGAATAAGAAAAGAAAAGGAAAAAAAAAACGTGAAATAACGTAAATTAATGATAAGTTGGAGAAAAAATAAAATTACATAACAGAAATAATTATAATTTTATATTTTCGTTATAAATTATAGGTTTATTTTACAATAAAAATAACAATGAGAATAATAATATGTAATAATAGCAATAATAATAATAATAATAATAAAACATAAAAGGGCAGTTTTGTATAAGAATAATAGGAATTTATCATTTTTCGGTTGTTTTTTTTTTTAAAAAAAATTTAATATCTTTATTTTCGATAAAATTCCCAAAATACTAATTAATAATAATTTTGATTAAAATCACTTTCTCCTTTTTTGTTTTTTTAGAAAATTCAGTCATCCTCTATAATTTGAGAAACCGATAAATTCATGATCCCCACACATTAAAATGGATCATTGTTATTATAGGTATCGAAAATTTATTAGAAAAATTATTTTAATTGTAAGTTAGATTGAAGAAAAAGGTTGGTCATTATCGTGTATCGATCGAAAACAAAACAAACAAACATAATATATAAATAATAGAAAATCACTATTGTGAAATGGATCCTGCGTGAAATCAATACTTACGTATTGAGTTATTTCCAGTAATAATTTCGAATTTCTCCGAAGAATTCTCGAAATTATTGTTGAATATTATATGGTAATTTGAAAAGAGATGACACATGTTGAAGATGTCCCGATTGTAGGCTAATTGAGCCTTAAAGCATTTTTCATGTATCATAAGTAGTAGCTCTATCGAATAAATTATGGACATTTTTGATACCACTTTCACTTTAAATGACAGAGAGAAGACTCTTGCATTTTTATTGATACACTATTGTTTTTACTCCTGCAAAATTTTAATGTATAAAATATAGAAACTTTCTTTTTTCTTTTTTCTTTATTATTCTTATCAACAATCAACAACAAAACCAAAACAACCTGATTTCTTTAAATAAACAAGAATAAATAATTATAATTGGCATTTTTCGGAAATTATTGAGTGATCGATGATAATTCCAACAAATCTACACCCACTTTGGAATAATTAATTACCAGAAGAAAAAAAACCAAGAAATTCTATAGTAAACTAATAAAATTATCAATGTTTTGTTATTATTCTATTTTCCAGCAATATAAATTACGAAATTTTTTCATTATAACTGAACTATGAAAAAAAGAGATTTCTCAAAGTTATTCAATCAATTAAATTTTTCTAAAAAAAAAAAAAACAAAACACGTTGGTTTCGATTCTTTAATGTGTTGAAAAAATTCGTAAACTTTCTAGTAATAAACCCATCACGAATCTTGTAAACTCCATAATGTAGAATTACAATTTGTCAATTTGATATGAACATATTATTTCGTTTTCAGGTGTACATCATTCTAATAACATTGTCAGTGATACATGCCAAAGATGATGAATCCAATGAAATATCACCACCTATTAATTTAGATGCCAATTTACGTCGTGCCCTATTACGAGCATTAACCGAATTAGAAAATGAAGATAAACAAAAGTATGAATTAGAACAACAAGATAATGATAGAATCTATGAGAAAGCTTCAGCTTCAGCTCTATCACTTTATGCAACAACACGATTTTCAACAACAACCGAAAGTGATCAATCAATAAATGAAGAATCTACAGAAAAACCAGTGATTATAATTCAAAGAAGTAAAGGTGTCCAACATAAAGCTATTGATCAATTGAATGAAGCTGAACAAATTCTAACAAGCGCTACCAATAGCTTCCAATCATCAAATACATTTTCAAGTAAAAATAATCCAAATCGTTTCAATCTAATAACAGATCAAATCAAGCCACAAATTGAACAAACAACAGTTTCTCCAACAACAACAACAACAACGATAACAACATCAACTGAAGAAAGTCAGGCGAAAGTTGAAGATGTTCAATTTTTTACAGCACCTCTAGTGGCTGCATTTACTGTACATCAAGACGAACGTGGTTTACCGAAAAGTGTCGAACCGATTTATCGACAAATCCAAAAAATCGATCAAAAATCGAAATTACAAAACAATCAATTTGTACATAATACAAATGATCGATTCAAAATTCAATTAGATTTCGAACAAAAACAAAAACTTTTATTAGATGAGATAACACGTTTGAAACAACAACAACAACAGCAACAGAACAATTTGCTACGGCAACAACAATTATTGCACGAACAACAACAATTGTTATTACAACGACAGAAATTGGAGGAACAACTAAGATTACAAAATAATAATCAACGGAATCAATTTAATAGTAACGATTCGCGGATTAGAAATACCAATTCTGTTAATTTCCAACAAAGTATTAGTTTAAATAATGGTCTACCGATAAATGCACAAGAATTACCAATTAAGAATGCGGTTGATTTCCTATCATCACCGCCACAATTCCGACCGGAAACCAATTTCCAACAATTCAATCTTCTATCACAACGACAACAACCACCCTTAATTAATAGAGCCAATTTGAACAATTTACAACTGGATTCATTCAAAAATAACCGGATTTTGCGACAAGAATCCGGCACTGGAAATTTCTACAATAATAAATTCATCAACAATCTCAATCAACAACAACAACCATCCAGATTTTTCCGAAATGAATTCAATTATAATCGAATCGATTCGCCAATAGTAAATCAACAATTGAATAATTTATTATATCATTCTGGTGTAATTCAAGATAAACAACAGGAGGATTTGAATATTATTTCGAAAGTTTTATCATTGAATCATTTAGGGGGTGATTATCGATATAGTAGCTCGAATATTAATGAGCAGCGTGTCCCATTTGATAAGAAACATTGATTTCTTATTATTTTTATTTCTAATATTTATTTTGAACAAAAAGTGCTCATCGTTTTATTAAAACAAAAACAAACAAACAAAAAAAAACACACAAAACAAAAAGGTACAATTTAATATATTTGTATATAGATTATTGCGTATTTAAAGTAGCAATGTTTTGTTATCTAGCAATTAAAAACTGAACGACTGATAAGAATATGCTTCAGTTACTTTGATAAAAGCAAAAAACAAAAAAACAACGCCAATATTTATATGATATTACTGATAATATTGATAGGGGGTGCTACCACGATATGTTTGAGTAATTATAAAATTTATCAAATAATTTATGTAATGTTTTTTTTTACTAATAAATTAGACTATTGTTTTGTTACATTGTTATTATTATAATTTTGTTCAAGGATAGTTTTTTCGAGGAATAGCACGAATCCACATATCCCTTAACGATAAATTAACACCTGGAACAATTGAATTTAAATCAATTATTTCACCATTGACGGATTCAAAAGTGAAATTTTGCATCAATCCAACAATAAATAAAAACATATTTTGTCTAGCAAAAGTTTCACCAGCACATAATCGTTTTCCTGTATTAACAACAACAACAAAATAAATAAATCGTTTCGAATACTGAAAGCGAACAAATTACCAGCCCCAAAACCGATTGTTGGATCTTTTTTCAATAAACCTCCTTTATCATCCAAAAATCTTTCCGGTAAGAACTCATCTGGATCCGTCCAGATACTCTCATCTTTATGGGCTGTCCAGATACATGGTAACATTACCGAATCCTGTAGAATTTATGTATATTTAAAAAAATTTAATGTGAATATAATTTTAATGGTCTACTTTTGGGATAAAATAACCGCCTAAAGTGGTATCTTGTATACAACGTCTAGGAATCCCGAAAGGATTCAATGGCAATATGCGTATTGCTTCACGGATTGTCGCTTCCGTATATGGCATTCTTACAAAATAGAAAAAGAAAATTACTATATAGTCATGTTATTTGATTGTATTTGATGTGAGACTTACAATTTTCGATCGTCTAAATTTGGTAATCTAGCGTGACCGGTGATTTTATCAATTTCATTTTGGATTTTATGTTGAACGTGAGGATTGTTAATTAAATGGGCGAAATAAAATTGTAGAGTGTGACCAATAGCAATAGCTGATGGAAACATATAATCTAAAACGGTTAATAATAGTTGATTATCTGAAAATTATATAAATATAAATTTTTCTCTCTCTATCGGAAATTTACTAATTAATTAAAAAAAAAATTACAATCCCAATTTTCATTCTCGTTTAATTTCAAATTAATAAACGTATCGATGAAGTCACGCATATGATCACTAGAAAATGTGTCTAAATGTTCATCAATCATTTCCTAATTATATAAATTCAATTCACTATAATTAACCAATTAAATTTCAATTAAACATATAATATTAAACCTTTATGAAATCCAATAAATAATCGTTAGCTTCAAATGTTTGTGTATAACCGAAAAAATCAGGAGCTATATGCCTTAACCATGGTGTAATGCTAATTGCACATCCAGTTGAGTCGCTATTTGTTTGAAATTTCAATGCATTCCTTGCTATTTGTCTTAAACGTAAATTACTGAAACGACTCGAACTCAATATTGAAAGTATTGAATTTAGTAATGGACCATATAGAAGATCGGGCATTAAAAACTCACCCTTCACTCTACAAACGTCCTAAAAAAAGAATTGTAAATTAAATTAATTAAAGTTGCAGGTCGACCTACCAAATCTTCAATTTGTGGTTCATTATTTAGAAAATTTATCAAATATTTAACTTCATCTATAACGAAATTTTCGACAATTTCCGATCGTCGACCGAATCCAAAATCACGTAAATGTCGCAATGAAAAACGTCTTTGCTCTTTCCATAATTCACCATTTACAAAAAATATACCTTTTAATTCACCTAAACCACGTCCTCTAGTTATAATTGTATCGTTACGTCCCAAAAATTCCTCTCTTGTTAATAATTCTTTACATAATTCATGTGAAAATGTTATTATGGCTGGAAAATCACCGAAATATAAACCTAAAATATCAGTTTTGTATTTTTCACGTAATTTAGCTGCCGCCAAATGTGGATGATTGTAATTTGCTTTCAAAAGAAACCAATAACTACCCCAAATTGGTAATCTAATGGGTCCTAAATTAAAGAAAAACACAACAAAAATTTAATAATAGCCGAATAATTTTGTAAATAGTTGTACCTGGTGGGAAATTTTTTGGTTTATTTGTAATTATTGAATAAAAATAAATGATAAATAAAATTATTAAAATTATTAATAATAATAATGGCAGAGACAACATTCTCGAAATAACAATTTTGAACTAGAAATAATTCAAACTCCAACTGACTAAAGATCATGCTGTTTTAGAATGTTATTTTTGTATCAAATGACTGTTATCATCGTTTAAGATAATTCCAATTAATTAAATTTGTTCATCTATAATCAACATTGGAATATTAGAATTTAATTGGGAACAAATTTGAATTGATTAATGACCTATCGTTGCTCCATTTTAATTGTTTGCAATTATTTGAAAATAATCTACTCTTATCAACGATTACAATGGAATTCGTATGGATTATGGTAGAAAAACTGAGTCGCGTTCTGAATTTTGAAAGCAAATTGGATGCTAGTCGATCAATCTTTTCTTATGCAATAAAAGACTCTCTAGTTAAAGCCCTTTAATCAGCAATACTGAGTACAATCTCTATCGTTATTGCCGTAAAACAAGATAAGTTTCTTTTAAACTCTGCTTCAAAATAATTTGAATCTCGCGCTTATAAATTATGTAATTTCTAGTGAATATTACAGATTACAGATGGCGCTACTCTACAATACAGCCATTTAATAAGAAAATCTTTTGTTTTCAATGATTAATTGTAAAATAAGTGTATAATTCTGTTTAATTCATGAGAATTGGAACATGTTTAGTGAAATTATCAATTAATGAATAGATTAAGGTTAATATCCATGGAAAATGAATGGAATTTACGGTGAGCGTAGCAGCGCAAGCGCCCTAAATAATCCAATTTGACAATTCCCATTAATTTCTATTTCCTACTTGATCCCAAATAGTGGTGTGTTTTTTTTCTTTCGTTCAAATTAATTATAGCATTTTTGTTTTAATTGTGGGAGACTTTCTAAAATTAAATAGTTAATTTGGAACTTTGCAGCAGGTTGATATAAATCTAGTTCTCATTCAAGAATAAACTATAATTTAATTGTAGTATGTTTGGAACAATTATCGAACCAAACCCAAATCCATTATTATGAGTGTAGGATATTACGCCCACGGTAAATTCAAATTGTTTATATTCCCATATTATTATTGAAATAAATAAATAAATCATTTAGGTAGTCCCAGTCGAGAATCAGGTGTTGTTAGTGATTGTGATACAATGGCGGAATTAGCGGCATTATTACGCCAAGAAATCCCAGAAGGACGTAGTAATCTAACTGATAATCATACGAATTTGGAACGTGTCGCTGAATATTGTGAAGCCAATTATTTCCAATCAGAAAATAAACGTGTTGCATTGGAAGAAACGAAAAATTATACAACACAATCATTAGCTAGTGTTGCTTATCAAATTAATACATTGGCATATAATTTTTTACAATTATTAGAATTACAAACAGCACAATTAGGTGAAATGGAAAGCCAAATGAATCATATATCGCAAACTGTAATGATACATAAAGAAAAAGTGGCAAGACGTGAAATTGGTGTATTAACTGCTAATAAATCAACAAGTCGACAATATAAAATTATTGCACCGGCAAATCCAGAGAAACCGATCAAATATTTACGTAAACCAATCGATTATACGATATTTGATGAAATTGGTCATGGTATACGGAATAGTGGTACACCAAGACAAAAACAACGCGGCTCCAGTCAAGGAAGTATTCAAAGTGTACCAGTAATGGCTAACTCGATGGTTGGACCACCACCAACAACAAAACCACCAACACCACCACAAGTATCGCGAACATCGAGTAAAGGTAATTATTATTCTAGAGTATATCAAAAAAAAAATCATGAATTTTATGATTAGTTTCAGTTTCTGGTGGGACTTTGAGTAAAGGTAGTCGCGAATATCGAACACCTCCAGCTGTCGCTCCACCACAAGTGCCCAGTCATTATGCACCTAATTATCCAATAGGTCATGCTAGACGATCAGGTGAACGTGGTCCTGGTTATAGTACATTACCAATGGCACAACCAAATCAAGCAATGTCACCACCACAAATCGGAATGGTACATCCCATGTCGCAGAATCAACAACAGCAACATCCACAAACACCACCACCTCCTCCACCACCCGGTAATCCTAGTGGATATATAATCGAACACCACATGAGTATGCCACGTAAGTAACTCGAAACAATTTACAAACAACAATTGATTTGTTGAAATTAAATGGTAGCACCTCCATCGCCTTTAATTAATACACAAGAAATCAATCATTCGGAACAACATCATCCAATGATGATGTCGCAACGTGCACCAGTACCTCATGGTAGTCTAGGTATGCATACATTATCGCATGGCCAACGATTATCACGTAGTAATGGTGCACATTCACCACCATTACCACCACCGCCGCCACCAGAAGATGAACATGAATCTTTTGGTCGGCCACGAACTTCTGGCGTTATGCCAATTGTTCCAGATGAAGAGGATTTACCTGGCTGGGTACCAAAGAATTACATTGAAAAAGGTTCTTTATTTAAATTGTATTCTCCAAATAATTATTCAAATTGTTTTTTTTTATTTATAGTTGTTGCAATTTATGATTATTATGCCGATAAAGATGATGAATTGAGCTTCCAAGAGAGCTCAGTTATTTATGTATTGAAGAAGAATGATGATGGCTGGTGGGAGGGTGTTATGGATGGTATAACTGGATTATTCCCAGGGAATTATGTAGAACCTTGTGTTTAATTTTGATCTGTTTTTTCTTATAAAATTATCACCGTTAGTATTAGAAAATTTATAAAATTATCATATAATTGCATTTATTAGATATAAAAATTTGTAACATTTTATATACATAATCTACGTATGAATTCTTGTAGTAAAAGTTTGATTTTGTGTGGTTTTGTATTTGAAATATGAATCAAATAAAAATATTCTAAAACTATTTACTGTGCGCCCAAAATTTACCGCAGATCGAAAATATTGGAAACTCAATAGATACCTCTAATTTTTGAATTTACCACATTTATGGTCGTTGACAATTTATTGTTAGTTATTTTCGTCTAATAGTGTTGGCAACAATTTCAAAAGTTCAAAACGACGAATAAGGTTAGAAAATGGGAATTAAGGAATTATGGTCAATTTTAACCCCATTTTGCGAAAAGAAACCTTTATATGAATTGCAAAATAAAAAAGTTGCAATAGATTTGTCATGTTGGATATGTGAAGCTCAAAATATCGCTGAATATCAAGTACAACCACGAATGTATTTGAGGTTAGAATTCTTTTCATATTATTTCAATTCCTCTAATAAACTATATAATTCATTAATTTCTAGAAATCTATATTTCCGAACATGCTACCTTCTATTGATGGACGTAATACCTGTTTTTGTATTAGAAGGTAAAGCGCCTGAATTGAAATATCAAACGATAGCCGCTCGGAATGCCATCCAATTCAAAGGTGCTAAACCGAAACAAGATGGTGTTAAAACTGGAAAAGACCGGTCTAGATTTAATTATACACTAAAACAATGTGAGGAAATGTTGAGACTTATGGGTATAGCTTGTGTTAAAGGTAATGGTGAAGCTGAATCACTTTGTGCTTATTTGAACGAAGACAATGTAAGTGTTTCGATTTGTTTCAAGTATTCCGATTAATCCATTTGATTTTAGTTAGTAGACGGAATTATTAGTCAAGATTCAGATTGTTTTGCTTATGGTGCTACGACTGTATACCGTAATTTTTCAATTTCCACACAAGGTAACCATGCAGCAAAAGGTGGTTCAATCGATATCTACGATATTAAGAAAATCAACGAGAATTTAAGTAAATTTTCTGTTATAGTATTGAACAATAATTATTTGATTCTATTTCTTATAGATTTGGGTCGAAATAAAATAATAGCATTGGCTTTATTGTGCGGTAGTGACTATTCAGATGGTGTCCATGGAATTGGTAAAGATTCAGCTTTGAAATTGTTTGAAAAAATTGACGATAATAGAATTTTGGATCATTTGAGAAATTGGCGCAATAATGCTTCTTTATATGAAGAATTTGAATTGAAGATTTCAAATAAAAATCTATGTTCGTCTTGTGGACATTCTGGAAAGTTACAGAGTCACAATAAAAATGGTAAAATGTCTACAATATATACTTTGAAACAAAAAAACAATAATTAATACATATCATTAAGGTTGTAGAGATTGTAAGACTAGTAGCGGTTGTGATTTTACTAAATTTAAAGATGAACGTTTATTTATAAAGAATGAAATTAATATGAGAAAGAAAGCTTTAAGTGATCCAGATTTCCCGAATGAAAATTTAATCCAAGAATTTTTAGTAAGAAAAGATAACGTTTCGGAATTGAATCTCAATTGGAATCAACCAAATTTAATCAAATTTATTGTAATTAATTTTTGTTGGTGTTAATAAATTTGATTAATTCGTACCAATTTTTAGGAGTTTACAGTTAAATTTTTGACATGGGAAGAAATTTATGCTTTCGAAAAATTCCTACCAATATTGACCAGATGGCAATTATTACATTATGAAGATTTGACCAAGAATTCGTTGAAATTTAAAGGCATCTTAGTACCGGAACGAATAAAAAAAGTTCGCACTCCAAAAGGTAAAATTTAATTGGTTGAAATCAGATTTAATTCCTAAGCAAAATTTGTGTAGGTATTCCGTCATTTGAAATTATTTGGACTGATAAAAATGAGTTTTATAGAAATCTTATACCTGATGAACAATTGAAAGAGACCGATCTAGAAAAATTATGGTCAACAATTGAGCCGCAATATTTAGTTGACAAAGCTTATCCGAAATTGGTTGCTGAATTTTGGGAATTTAAAAAACCCAAAACTAAACGTAAAAAACCAACAACAACAAATATTGATACAATTGATAATATGTTGAAGAATATTTCAATAAATGAGCCTGTAATCAAGAAAACAAGAAAAAAGACTTCCAAATCGGATAAAATGGAAATTAGAAAAATTGATACATTTTTCACTAAAAATATCGACAAACAAATATGTTCAACACCAGTTAAAATTATCGATAATGATTTGTGTAATTTAGAAATGTCGAATTTCGGTGATGAAAATGATTTGGAAGTATCCGAAATTGTCGATGATATAATCAATCGTAAATTACCAAATTCTATTATTGATAATTTGAAACATTACACGAACGATTTGGAAATTAATCCAGATCAAGATAATAATAAGTCGACTTTTTTTATTTCACAACCAATAGAGGAAGATTTATTTGAGAGAACTTTCAATGAACTGTGTGGCAATATTCAAGATTCTAACGAGATTGATGATGAAATTGAGGAAATCGAAGATGATTCTTTTATAATTGATGATACTCCATTATGTGAGCGGATAAAGAAAAAAAACCAAAATCTACTACTATAGAAAAATTGATAATTTTCAAGTAATTATTTATTTAATAATAATATCAATAATTTACAATAAAATCACAAACAAACAATTATCACGATCGGCAAATTGTCGGATCCGCAGCCACTATTTCTAATGTCTTTTTTTGCAATAACATTTGTCTAAGTGATGACGTTTCTTCACGTAGTGTTAAAATTTGTGCACGTAGAATTGCATTCTCATGTTCTAAAATTGTTGCGCGTAGTGCAATCTAATTTGAAATTAAAAAACAAAAAAATTGTTATACAAATTACTTGATTGTAAAATTTTACCTGGTCCTCTCTGATTTTCCGAGCATCTCTCGATTTTTTCGCTGCTTGATTGTTGCGTCTACGCCGTTCGAAATATTTCTCATCTTTCTGTTCATCAGGTATTGCTTTCTTTTCGCCTCGCGGCCGTCGAAGATTTGGTGTATACAAAGGTGAACAGGGTGAAATTACCGCCGTATGTCTTGTACCTTTTTTAATGATTAAACCGAATTAATTAGATATTTCTTTATCTAACGATAAGTTTTATACTTAAATCATTTTGTAAAAGGTGCAGAGGATGCGAATATCCGAATAGGGGTGTGGTTGTTAGAAATGATTTCGTTGGTAGATTTGCGGGTGTTTTCTCATTTTCTAAACATGTTGAATCATCAGTTATTGGTGGTTGAATAGATATCGATAAAGGTTTATTTGGAATATCTGGAACTAATAAAAATATAAGAAATTTCTTGCGTGCTTTTTATTATATAGAAGCGTGATCGTGCTTTCATGTTGGTATTATTTTACGAAAATTCTATTTTACAAGAAAATTGATGTGGTCAGATAAAACTATTAATACAAAATCATGCGAAAAATTCAACAAATTTGATATAATTATACAGGTGGGACCGCCAGAGGTTTTCCTGGTCTTGTAGGAACTCTGGTTCTAGTGGAAGGAACAAAATGCACTCGAACATCTAAAGTTTGGAAAATCGTTTGGACGTCAAAATGTTCTCTAAATATCACACTTTAGATCATCGAGTCCGTTTTTTTTTGCACCCACTAGAGCCAGAGTTACAAGACGAGGTAAGTCTCTAGTGGATCACCTGTATATATGGAAAGATTATTTTCCGAATTCTATTGAATGAACAAACAAATTTCGTAGTATGTAATTAATTTTTCTTGATTCAGTGGCTTGCTAAAATCGGGCATTCCGGTGCCTCGCACCAGAGCTTTAGCTATTAGCGAATTTCGGACGTCTGTCGGAATCTGGATTTTTATCTATTGATATTGCAAAGCAACAAATTGAATTGATTCAATCAAAATTTCAAAATACTCCATTAAAAATTGTCGAAGCTCCAATAGACGTGAATTTACAAAATCGATTGAAAAATGGGTTTTCATTTGAAAAATAGAATTTTTCTAGCAATACAAATTGAGAAGATCACTGATAATTTAACTGCAAATTTCGCTAAGCTTGG
>JAZBGX010002547.1:0-12476 GCA_037414775.1 Zonitis immaculata | reverse complement strand
TGATTCTCTAATAAGAGTTATTGAATAAGATTTTGCATACAATCCTGACGAAACGGATATTCGAATTACAATCATAATTTACGTAAATTGAAAAATAATCCCAAAGTAATAGTTAAATCACTAACATTCTTATAATAATACTAACAAGAAGTCTACTATTATAGATTCCATTAATTGCACACTTAACTCGATAAGAAACTTTGTTATCTTATACATGATGCCTTGCCCGAGTATGTTCATGCAAGTACTGGATGTTAGTTTCTACAAAAAAAAAATATATTGAAGGAATTGATAGTTTTACAAGTATTCAAATACTCCAAGAGTATACTTGTAGACTTTAAGAAATTTATTGTAACAATGTTAATGATACTAGATTATTAATTGTCCAAAATGGAATATTTTATGAAGATTTTGAAAAGATTTGATTCTAGTCAACTTCCACAGCGCTGGAGTCACTAAAAAAAGCAAACTGCATCAATTTATCACCAGAACAAGGCGGATGGACAATCAACAACAATAAAATCGAACCGCTTTAGTTCGAAGATAATCTAATACCTGTTTTGGTTAAACACATTGTTAATGAAATTGCTAATCATAATAATAATTATAACGATAATGATGATGATCATCACAATATGTTTGGTAACAACCGATGTAATACAGAATGCTTCGCCAGAGCCATACCTGGTCTTGTAGGAACTTTGATTCTAGTGGAGAGAAAAAAAATGCACTCGAAGATCTAAACTTTGAGAAATCGTTTTAACGTTAAAATTTTCTCTAAATATCACACTTTAGATCGTCGAGTCCATTTTTTTTGCACCCACTAGAGCCAGAGTTGCAACACCAGGAAAGCCTCTGGTGGACCACTCTGTATATGATTGTAGATATTTTGAATTTTTAATCTCTATTTTAGTATAATATAGACGCACTGTCTTGTGCGTCTATATATTTTGTAAAATATTCTCCAATATCAATCTAATTGTTTATTAGATTATTATTCATTTTCTCTACTCCCTGGTTAAAATAACAATAGCAAAAAACTTCAAGAAATAGAAAACCTCGTGCCAGGTATTTTGAACAAGCAGAGTAGAGGCGTGGCACTAATGTTTTGTGGCTTTTTTTTTATGAAAAGAATATTTGAACTTTTTATTTGGTTGTAGTTTTAAACGGTAACTTAATAGATATAGTAGGAGTGATACACTGAAAAATAAAAAGAACATTTGAAAAAAGTCCCGTGCCAAAACATTATCATCAGTTCATCAGATATAACGATTATTACTATTACTATTACCTCTGTATATTCAAAAGTAATATCAAGCTATAACTTGATTAGTTTAGTTTCTATAGAAAATGCATACGAAGTTAGTGCACCAATTCTAATGTTTTCAATTAGTACTAACATTAAAAAAGAAATTATGCAATAGATCAATCGAATCGGTGTTTTGCAGGCAGTAGTAGTGTAGTAATCAGCAAGTTCTCAACAACCACCATTGACCTTTTCAGAGCTGCTGTAAATAAAATAATGATAGCCAAAATAATGGGCAATAATTGAACATGAGAAGAATCAAAAAAAAAAAATGCAAATCAATTTCAACAATAATAAAAACAAATGTAGTTACTAGATATAGAATACAAGTAGTATTTTTGGAATAGTTGTGCCTTCTTATTTGATTTGTTCGTTTTAGTTTTGTACCTAACTCAAAAAACGGTTGAATTCCAAGAATGAAATGATGGCTTTATAATCGAACAAATTGGAGTATATAAAAAAAGTCCGCAATATCCATAATACCCTTTTTTCAATTGAACTTATCTTTCACGAGTAACAATGTGACAAAAATATTCAATTAACAAAAAAAAATGAATCATAAACAATTTTTATAAATTACTAAAAGCTATAAGTTTTATCTCTAGATAAGAGTTTCTAACAGTTTATTCTAAATAATATCTATCAAACTAAATATATAGTCAACAATTTTTATTCTATATTAGAAATAAACAAATATTTTCAAAACTCAACATATCTTGTAATCGATAAGTTTAATAAAATAGAATGAGAATTGATTGACAAAAAAGTTGTAAAGAATCTAACTATTTATAAAATTGTTTATTCGTTATTTTTGAATTCTTTGTCATGCCATAATTCGTAAACGATTAATTTATATTCAAAATAAAGTCATAAAATAGAGAGAAAAAAAGTGGCAATAAATTTCAAACTGGTCCATCTAACAAAATATTAATTTTACAATTAAAAAATAATAAAAATACATTCTAACTCACTTGTATTAGAGAGTTGCGATATTGTGCAGACAACTTCTAAAGCACTATCCCTAACCTCCCATGTATTATCATGTAATTTTGCGTACAATAACGGTCCCATTAACGCTATTGTTGAATCTGATGTATTATCAATTAATAATGTTAGATTTGGTGACATATATTTAGCTATGGAAATTTTAACTAATTTCAATGCTTTCACTACCAACTAATTGAAAGAAGAAACAAATATTATTAGATAATGATTCAATAAAATAAATTGATAGAAGAAATACTTTACCGTAGTAGACCATGTTGGTATTGATAAAAAATCAAAACATAGACCCATTACACAAATAGTTTCAACACTATCACGCCATGTTATATTGAATTCTTCAATAAAAATTGTTATACCATCCAATAATAATAACATAAATGTGATTTGATTTTGGAATATCAATATCTTTTCTGGATTATCTTTAATCGATGCAATAATATCACGTAAACAATAAATAAAACATTGAAAAAGCAAAGGGACACGTTTACTTGGATAATATTTACGTGATTTCATTATATATGTGAATTGTTTCGTAACAATATCAAAGACATTCGTTTGATCTGATAACCAATGTTTCCAATTATAGCAAATCCGTATTGTATTCTCCGATAATAATTTGATAATTTTATTGAAATAGGCATCACGTATTTCATCACAACGCAATTCGAATGATGTTAAATTCTGATCTAAATAATAATTATATGATATAGAAAATATTGGTAACATTTGTAGTCCAATTAGTTGGCAAGCGAACGATGATTCGTTCTCCTTATCTAAACATTCACTAGGTATTTTAGCACTAATTATATTCCAATAATATTGTCCATAATAACATAATTTCATAACATTCTCATAATTACCATTTAATATATTTGTATTGATTAAACTCATCATTTTACGTATTGATTGTTGTAAATCGGATGATTTCAAATTATTTGTTACAATATTAATGTATAATTCCAAAAATTGCACAATAAACATAACTTTGCCTAAATCAAATTGTAAATTATTATTATTCTTCCGTACAATCATCATATAATTACAAACACGCTGTTCTAAATGGTAATTTCTCAACAATATCAAAACTATACGATAATCTTTTTGTTCGAATGATGGACTTGTTAGAAAATATTCCAAAATATTACTAATCAATTGTAGAGTTGGTGATATTTTCTTTTGAATTAATTCATCATTTATTTCCATTAAATTATTATTTGTGTTATTATTTTCAATATTCATAGAATTTTCATTTAATGATGCCATTATAGATTTTATTATATTATGACAGAATGTCTCATCTTTATCGATAACGTTTTCCAATAATTTTCCAATGAATCTTTGTCCTTCATTTGTTATATAAATTGTATGATTTAACAATGTAAAATTCAATATGTCCTCCCAATAATTACTATTTATCAACCATTCTATACCGCTATTATGTTCTAATGATGAACTTAATAATTTTATATAATTAATTTTTATAATTGGTGTGGCATTTTGTTGGCGTATTTGTAAAATATTTATTAATTTCGTATAAAAATTATGACTATTCAAATATATGAATTTATCTTCATTTTTTGTTAATACAGATGTTAAATTTAATGTAAACGATGCGATATTTGTTGATGGATATATATTTTTACGTTCCCATAATTGTACAGCTTTTATTAACCATTCCGTGAATATTGGTAAATCAATTGCTATATTTCCGAGATCTAAAATTAAAGAAAAATGATTATATGAAATTATATTTTATTCTTTGTGTTTTCACAGGTCATCGACATTATTATATTCGAGAAAAAAATATTGCGACATATTACGCAAAATTCGTTTACCAAAAAAAAAATAATAATAAATAAATCCAGCTATAGATATTCAATCAAGAAAATAAACTTTAGATTGTCGAAAGTTATAAAACGATTAATTTCAAGTTTTATATTAAAATAAATTAATATTTATAGCAAATTATATTAAAATAATAATAGTGATACCAACCATTATCTTTTCCAGATAAATGCGTTAACAGCCGATTTAAATAAACATCATTTTGTATATGAAAATCAGGTTCCAAAAATTTTTCGAAAACTAATCCAAGTTTCGTATTATATTGTTCAATATTTGATTCCATTATTAATGTTCAATTATAGTTTCTCGTTTTATCAATCACTAGATATTAGCATGTCTTTTTTTATTAAAAAAAAAAACAAATTATTATCTAGATATAAACAAATCTATTAACATTTAATTGAAAAATTATTGTATATAAAAATACGACATTAACAATGACCCTGGTGTGGTTAAGTAAAAATTTTTTGCAGACGATTTTCACAATTTTTTTCGGTACACAATTAATAATTAATAATTTACAAAAAAAAGGAGACGTTCAATTATTGAATTATTTCAATTAATTTAATAATTTTTTTACAAAAATAGAATCTAAATATTTAGTAACAGTAAAACAACAGATCACAACAGATGACTCAATGACAATTCGACATGCTGCCAATCAGTGAGAATCATAAATTATATAATAATTATTGACATAACTATTCAATGATACAATTGGATACAATTAAAGCTAATTATCGTTAGACTAATTACTATACTAGTTATAGTTATACTAATTTTTTTCTAGCTAAATTGCATTATTTTTTTTAGCAAAGTTAATTTTATAATAATAGATAAACAAAAAGTCCCTAGAAGAGCACGTCCTCACAATAGCCAATTCAACAGGCATTTTATTAATCATAATGCGCAAGCGTCATACTTCTAGGAAAGAGCGGAAATATTGGGAAATATGAAAGTTTCGGGCAGTGTTGTTGCAGTGCATTATACTGTTTATGGATTTGATGCAATATTTTGGAATTGAAAAACACCTAATTTTTTTCTTAAATCTTATCTATAATTATTTAGATAGATAAATGTTCTAGAGAATTTTATTTATTCATTTATTTTTATGTATTAAATTTGAATCATATATTTTATTTGAACATTATAAATTGTAGAATAATATACAGGTTGTACCAAGTAACGCTATATGATTTCTGGGTTTGAAGTGTTGTAGAATGAGAGATGAAAAAAATCACTTGAACGGTCAAACTAGGACATCTAAGGATTAACTTAGCGTTGAACTGGTTCATGTAGCTTTTCGGAAAATATGAAAAATTGATATGGCTTATGAAACTTTATTTTTATTTGCAACATTAACGTATAGCTTGTTGGAGATTATCTTATTCCTTAGCTAAAGTAACCAAAATAAAAAGATAATTGTTTATTTAACGTTGTAAAATTCTTGTAGAGAAATATTGTTTCAAATAATGAATATTGAAAAAACGTCCGTTATTTCATTTAAAAGTAGTAGCTTTAACTGAATAAATTATGCAATGAATTCAATACAATTAAATAACTTAGTTTCCTTGTTCAATCCTACGACATTTTGTTAACAATTATCCTTTAAGTTTCCAATAAATCCATAATACCGTACATGACCTATATTATTGTTAAGGTTAAGAATATACATTGCTCCACAGAATCAACTATAATCATTTATTAGATTCTATATTTCATGTAGTCTGCTTCTGGATTTTGGAATTTACAAAAACAAGTTATAAATGAAATGCCCAAAGTTTCAGCAGATATACGTGTTTTCATTATCATGGTCTATCTTTTGGGAATAACCATCAACTCTTAACCCACAAATCAGATTTCGCCCAGTTTTTCAAAGATTTGTTTCGTTGATTTATAAATTTTCCACGAAATTCGAAAACTTATCGTCAAATGTTTGAAGTGTGTATGAGTATCACTATTACATATATTATTAAAACAATAATTTTTTTGCACCTTCCGTAACTATATAATAACATTTTCATTAGAATTTGAATTAAAATATTATTTTCCGCCGTATAATTAGATTCAAAACTTATTCATACCTTATACACGTATAAAGTGTCCGAAAAACATGGCGGAAGTTAACAAGTGCGCAATAAAAACTTTCAAAAATAAAAAAAAAACTATTTTATTGCAAATTTAAAACAACATTTTTTTATCGATAAGTATGTAGCCAATTTTTTTATAATTTTAATAAATAGTTTTGATTATAATTGAAATTATTAATTTAATTTTACTCTAATAATTCGTATTTTTTCGGAAATAAACAGAAATGCAACTAAATAATATTTAAGTAACTAAGTTTGACATAATTTTTTTTTTTTTTTTGGGTGAACATAACCCAAAAATTGCGACTTTATTTTCATTAATTTTATTGAAAAAATTCATAAATCTTCTTTGGGAAAATCAATTTCGTTTATTGTTTTGGATCAATTTGAATAATGTGAAGTAAGATATCAATGGCTTCTTTGGAAAATGATGTTAATAATACCAATCAGTATTTTGTGCAAGAGATTGATTATAATGAAATTGAAAAATTAGAGGTATTCAATTTCAATTTGATTCTATTGTTACTGATTATTCTTCGGTTTGTTGTTTTTAGGCAGTTGGTGAAGGTAGTTTTGGTGTTGTCTATAAAGGTATATGGCGTGATACTTTAGTAGCTGTTAAAAATATTGTTTCACAAAATGATAAAGATTTTGCCGTGGAAATTCGACAATTGTCCCGTGTCAATCATGAAAATATCGTTAAATTGTATGGTGCCTGTACAAAAAGTCCAAATATTTGTTTAATTATGGAATATGCTGAAGGTGGTTCATTATTCAATATATTACATCATGCACCTGGTGTACGTTATACATTAGCACATAGTATATCATGGTTATATCAATGTGCAAAAGGTGTACGTTATTTACATGAAATGAAACCGAAACCATTGATACATCGCGACTTAAAACCACCAAATCTTTTACTAGTCCAAGGTGGTACATTATTGAAAATTTGCGATTTTGGTACAGTAGCTGATAAAACAGCAATAATGACGAATAATAAAGGATCAGCTGCTTGGATGGCACCAGAAGTTTTCGAAACATCAAATTATACAGAAAAATGCGATATATTCAGTTGGGGTATTATATTATGGGAAGTATTATCGCGTTTAAAACCATTTTTCCATATACGTCCATCAGGCTCACCATCAGCTTATATGATATTATGGGCGAAACATACCGGTTGTCGGCCACCATTAATACGTGATTGCCCAAAACCAATTGAACAATTAATGACAGATTGTTGGGATCAGGATGCTAATAAACGGCCAAATATGTGTGAAATTGTTGAGAGAATGGAGTTTTTTTGTAATTTATTACCTGGAGCTGATGAACCATTACAAAATGATGATGGTGATGATATCATTTACGATCAACAATATTACGATGATGATGATGATAATTATGATGAACAACAAGATATTTATGGTAGTAATGAAAATGAGAAAGAAAGTACAAAAATGTTACCACAACCGAGCGGAAATGTGGGAACACCTTTAACTTTAAATATTGATCCAGTAAAACAATTGTTCTATTCAAATAATCAATAATTAATTCATCAATTCATTCTAGAACGCTTGGGAATTCGATAATGATGTTGAAGTTGAATTGAAGACAATGCCAGGATTTGATCGTATGGTTCCTGTTAATGGTGAGTTTTTCCTTTTATTCGTTTTATTGCGAATTTTATTATTGTACATGAATCAGCATTTGATGTTATTTATACAAAAATAACTTAAATAGAACAGAAATTACTCAACAAAGAGTCGCCCTGTCTGGATGAGAATCAAATTTATTTACTTTTTGTCATTTGAAAAAGAGTTTATTTCCCCTATTGTTTTTTTTTGTTGTTGTAATTCTGGAAAAACGACTACAACGCTTCTAAAATCTTGTTCTTATCTTCATTTATAATGAGTTCTAATTGGAAAGCGAATCAAGATGATGATGGTGAGATTACTTTATGTTCTATTATAATTTTTTTTTCAATTCAACAATAAATCAAAATATAAAAATAAATATATTCGGTGTCGATGTTGTGTTATTTTTTCAAAATGTATTGGACCATTTTTTGATAATTTTCGCTAGTAAAAAAAAAAATAGAAATTTTGTTTAGAAACTGAGGAAACTTTAGTTTTCTGATCATGTGTTTGAAGTAGTTTCAAATCAACCGTTTTACTGTTTTATAGAAATTAGAAAGAGCAGTAATTTTCATTAAATTTTAATTAATGATTCAGTTCGTTTTTGTTTTTTAAATTGAAATTTGTTAATTTTTCAAAATTAAATTTGTTTTTAAAGGACTAAGAAAATAAAATAATCAATCATAATGAAATATTTCGAGTTATGAAAATATGAAAACATAAATTTTTTTGTTGGATGATTCATGAATTTAATGAAATAATAAACAAAATTGACTGGAAATTTCTCAATTTCCATATATCTATATATATATTTTTTCATTTGAAAATTTTCTTTACAAATCAAGAGGTTTTATAGAAATTCCAATAATTTCTAGTTATATTTTATTCGGAGTTATTTCATGCGAGGCTGTATCTGAATTTCTAGAAATTCTAGAAAAAAATATTCTGAATTTTTTTAAATATGTGGATGATGTAATTAGAGAATTATTGATTCATCGATCTTCTGTAAAATCGATTTGTATTGTTTTGATGTATGTTTGTATACAAAATTCAATAAGTAAACAAGCAAAATTAAGAGAAATTGTTGAATTGCCCATTCGTGATTCTTCAACGTGAATAGAAAAAAAAACCTACAAATTATAGTAAATTGAATTATTGATTATTAGAAATAATCGACAAATTTATATACATATAAAAATTTATTCGTATATATGTATTTATGTATGTACAACATTTATATTATATATTTGTGTGTGTGTTTTGCCCCAAACTTTTCGAGCGTCTGTTTTTAGTACCAGTGAGTCAGATATACCGATTTAGTGCCAGTTTGTTTGGTTGTAAGTTTCTTGAACGCACACCATTTAAATCAGAGACGGCTTCTAAATAAATTACCAAAATGTTAGATTAGAAATTGAAATAAAAATAGAAATTCCCATATAGAAATCAAACAATAAAACATATTAATTTTATAAAATCTGATTGTAATTCATTTATATTTTTCTATTAGATTAATTTATTATAATTCAATTTTCATTAGTAATTCCGGTCCTGTTATTTTTAAACATATATTTCTATTTCAGTTGCACTCATTTTCGATTTTCAGTTTTATATAGGTAGCTATACGTTGTTGTGTTTCCTTTACTTTTCACATAACATCTGTCAAGTCATTTTGTGTCTTTAATGCTTTTCGATGGTTATTCATTCGAATAAATAGAAATTTAATTTTTCGATAACTCGGTTAGTGTGGAAATTATGATAATTTTCTTAATAGAGCTAACGTTTTAAAAAAGAAAACGTGTTCTTTTGTTTTCAAGAAAAATTTATTAGAAAGACGTGAAATAAAAATGTGCGATTGTCCTACAGCTAGTGTCTATTCAACCCATGAAACCCATCGTAGTTGGATCATTTTTAAAGAATGTAAAACTGAATGTGGTAATTCCGTCTTTTGATTGTTATTCATTTATTTGAAATACCTTTTGTACTTGAAAATAATCAATAATCGAAATTATAATTATTATTATAAATGTCGCAATCATTATTCTTATTATGAAAATGATAATAAAAAGATACATTATGGTTATTTGTCTTTCAACATATCTTGGCATTGATTCAAACTAAATCCAGTAATTTTGTTTTTTTCAGTAGTATTTTCTTATTATTTCCTATTGCTGTCTCTTTTCTATCTGTAATAATGCTTGAAAATTATTTCCGGGTTTTGATTTTAGGATCAACAAATAAAGTCCAAGCAGGTATACAAAGTCAAACAACAACAACAAAAACGGATCCAGATTTGGATCGAATGTATTTGTTATTAGATCCACATTTACGACCAGCAACACCCGATCCAAATGATCCAGCATCAATGGCATTATTTGAAGAACACAAACAATTGGCCCAAGAATATTTAACAGTAATTATTTGATTATATAAAAATTATTATAACTTTTTTATTAATAATAAAATCAAAGGTACAAACTGAATTGGCATTACTGTCGCAAAAAAAGAATAAATTATTGGCTGCCCAAAGTGATGAGCAACAAAAGCAAAGGAAGACATTAAAAGAATTACAAGCTGAAAAGGAATCATTAATATTAGTTAGGGAATTATTGAAGAAACAAAAAGAATTGGCAGCTACAAGTACAACAAATCGAAATAATAGAAGTACGAATATTGATAATAATAATTGGGTAATGGTGCCAAGGCAGACTGATAATAATAATTTGGAATAATTTCTCTCTTTCTTGTGTTTTTTTTTTATATATATATCTATAATTTTTACGAATACTCGACGTTTTAGGAACGGGTAATTTATATAATTGTTGAATTTTACGTTGTGTCTATCCGTCTGATCTACAGCTTTACGGAAAACTTCCCCGTGAATCAATGTAACTGTCACGGTCGCTTACAGCCACAGGAAAGTTTTTCGAAATTCTAACAGTTGTCAAGCGTAATTGTAAATCAGTTTTGACGAATTTATGTTTATCGAATAACAAAAGTAATTTTTCTTTTATCATAAGATCTGCTTAATTTTTTTATTTATTTATTTGCAACTTATCATTAGACCTAGTAGACAGTTCATGTTCACCAAAAAAGTGACTAGAGTTGAAAATGAAAAGTCTACTATTATAAAAGGGAAACTCGATAATTTTACATCAAATTGTGTATTTCTTCAATACATCGTACCTGATAGTTCCTATGTATTATAGTAGAGACAATTCACGTTCTGACCGTCTGGTGTTCAACTGTACAGTTTTATAGTTGAACAGTAGACGGTTTGAATGTACGTCACATATTCTGCCGATGCAAGCAACAAGGACCGTTTCGGATGGAATTCACATTTATATTATAGTTCGAGAGCCTACCGTATGATCACTGCACTCATTAGTTGTTGTTTTTTCAAACTGTAAATTTTATACTTTATACTTGACCGCAAGTACCCTTAATTAAATATTTAAAGATTGTTTTGAGAGTGAAAGAGAACTAGCGCACTATACCGTCTTATCAGACAAGAATGTAGAGTGCCAGTTATAATACATTCATCGGAACTTTTACCCTCATGACTAGAAAGGTGAGTCAAAGTTCCGAAGAATGTATTGTAGCTAACACTATGCATCCTTGTCTGATAGGCGGTGTGGGGTGTGGTACGCTAGCCCTCTTTCACTATCAAAAATATTTAATTAAGGATACTTGCGGTCAAAGTTTGATAGACAACCGGGCTATATCGTGTTCCTCTATTAATAAATCATGAATTAAATTATAATTAATAAATTAATAAACTATAAAATTCGCTGTTCAAGGAAAAAAAAAACAAATGAGTGCAGTAATCATACGGTGGGCTCTTGGACTATTACAATTAAGGAAATGCTGGGGATTTTTCCGTGGATGTAAGAACTTATGACTTCATGACATGGATCAGTCACTTCCCGTGAACCTCTAATGGCCGGCATACACAGGACGTATTTTCAACGTACATATTACCTACGTTATAAAATCTTATAGTAAAACATTGTGCGGGCGAGATAGAGGTATTTATGATTTCGCTCGCACTTATATAACAATATAGTGGAACGGGTGTTTTTCAAAGATTTGATTTTGGCAATACGTATGTGGCAAGTACGTAAAAGTACGTTATGTGTGTCCTGGATCGAATAGTCACAACGAAAATATTTTTTTGTAATTAATTGTGTGATTTTGTAAATAAAAAATTTTAATTATATTTTATCTATCAATTTTTTATTTTTGCTTTTTCTTTTTATTTTTATTTCAAATACATTTGAGCAAACTGTGTAAAATTACAAATATTGCAAAAGACTAGAATACAAGGCATTTTTACAGTTTGTCCCATTTTCAATTTAATTACAAAAAATACACTTTTTTCAGTTATTAAAAAATCATTGAACCTACAAACTAATTTCCCAAAAAAAAAAAATGTGTATAATACATCAATATATTTATTAATTGAAATTCAAAATGGACGGATTCACTCATTAACAAACTTCTTAATTGATTCTTATTAAATACTAGAACCAGGCTCTTCCGACTCTATAGCGTATTCATTCCAATCGTTTCTGCCCCTTGTGATGGCGCTAATAA
>JAZBGX010002543.1:0-12485 GCA_037414775.1 Zonitis immaculata | reverse complement strand
AACGATGATTAAGGCGATAAAAAGGGTTATAATATAACCTTGATGATTAATTTAAATCAATTAAGCATTTTTTTTTGTTCTTATTATTATCATTTAGATAATCCATGCCGTTTCGACAATCTCACCCAACGGATTGATAATAATAATAATAATAGAATAATTGAGGTATTTCTTTCATCCAAATGGAATACGTTTTGTTATCAATTATTAGTGTTTTATTGCCGTTTTGTTATACGCAAAATAGTGAATTACAGACGATTTTCTATACAACTAAAGGTACAGACAATAATTCTCATCTAAAAAGTTATTAATTTAATAATAAAAAAATTGAAGGTACAAGTGAGTTGTTACGGACAACAGAACTAACAACAAGACCATCACCAACAACAATATTCGATGATGATCAAGAATTGAATCCGATAAATCGAGCTATTGCCTGGTTGATAACGCAACGTGAATTGGATTGGGGCTGGCGTAATGATACGCCGAAAATTTTGACCGTTCTAAAATTATTACAAAACGATCTAACAACAACAACAACAACGAATATATTACCAACACCATTAGAATTGGAATTATCAACAAAACAATTAGAAATAGAAACGGTAATTCTATTATGGCGTCACCATGAAATACCGATAATACCAATGAAATTATCGTTATATACATTAGCATTGAATACATTATGTCATGATCCTAGACAATTCCATGGACATGATTTAATTGGTACAATACAACATCATGATAATATTGTACATGATTTCGATTTTTCATTATCAATATTATCAATATGCAGTTCAAATGGACATGTACGCAAAAAACAGATACGTCGTCTATTAGATATAGCTAATACAGCAAAAGATCATAATATTGATACAGTTGCTATGACAATTTTAGCATTGAAATGTATAATTAAAGATCATCGCCATAGAAATTTACAACATTCATTACGACGGCCTAGTATTAGTTTAGCTAGACAACAACAACCAGATGGTGGATTTGGTAATTTATTCAATACAGCATTAACAATACAAGTAAGTTGGCAATATTGTCTATATATATATATTTATAAACGATAATTGTCAAATTTCGATTACCAACTATTATGTTTAGTAACTTTCAACTGTCAAAATTATATTACCAACTGTGTTTTTTTTTCTACCCAATTTTTTTTTTTTTAAAGGCACTATTTGAAATGAATGAAATCATGTCATATTGGAATAAAACAGCTGCACGTTATTATATTGAATCTAGACAAGATCCGGATGGTGCATTTACCGATCCTGGTTTAACAGCTGATGTATTATTGGCATTAACCAATCGTGGTGGTTTAAATGCTATACGTAATCTTGATTGTGGTAGAAGTGATGGTGATATTGAGAATCATGGTAAATATATAGATAGTAGAGAGAGAGAGAGAGAGAGAGTGGTGAGACAATGGGGGAGGAAGTGAAATAAGGAGATAGGGCGAGAAATTTGTGGAAAGGGCGTGAGACAGAGGGAAATTAGTGAAGGGGGAGAGGTAGATAGGGAGAGATGAGTGTTGAGGAATATCGAGTGAGAGAGAGATATGGATAGATAGGGATCGTGTGATAGTAAGCGAGTGATAAATGAGAAGAGAGAGAAATGGAGTGAGAGTGACAAGAGAAAGATGGAATTGGGCGAAAGATAGAGAGATATAGAGAAGAGGGAGATATGAAGAGAGACCGAAATATGGAGATAGAGAGAGAGGGAGTTGAAGTGAGGAAAATGGAGAGAGTGGAATATAGTGAGAGAGAGAGAGAGATGGATGGGAAGGAAGAGATATTGATAGAGAGATGGAAAAGATCGAGCCCAAAGGATTGAAAGAGGGGAAGGAGATATGGTGGAGAATGAGAGAGAGGCGTACAGTTAAGAAAGGAGAGATGTTTGGAATGAAAAGATAGATAGTAAGAGACATATAGAAAGAAAAAGGTAAAGAGATGGTGAGAGAGGAGGGGTGAAGGTAAAAGAAGGATAGAGACATAAAGAGATGAGGGAGGAGATATAGAGATATTGACAAAAACCAAAATATTGGGAGAGAGGAGGGACAAAAATAAAGTAAGGGAGTGATGAGGAGAGATAGAGAGGGATGGATAGTAAGAGTGAGAGATTGAGAGAGCAAAATAGATGAGGATTGAGAGGGGGAGAAATATGAGGAATTTATACCATAATATTGTCGAATTGGTGGGGAGATAAAGATACAGAAAACAGTGTGCGAGAGAGATAGTTTGAGTGAAATAAATAGAGGGGGAGAGACATGAACAAAGATATGGATATGGGACGAGAGAGATGGATAGAGAAGAAATGGGTAGAGGGAAAGAGTGTGTGAGAGAGAGAGAGAGGAGATTGGGAGAGCTGGAAAAATTGTCGATCAAAGTTCGGTCACCCCAAGTACTATTTTTGTTTTTTGTTTTTCGATAGTTGAGATCGATTTGGCGAAATCGCCAACAAATCATGGTAATGACTCCGAAATACGTAATGTAACAATAACATATACATTATGGGTTGGTACAAATATAACAGAAAATTGTACATTATATATAACAGCACCAAGGAATACATCATTTTATATAATAATGCAAATGGCAATGGAATTAGATCCACATTTTATATTTGAAGCTAGCGAATGGCCTAATGGACATTATGTACATACATTAAATGGTTATAAAGAAGAACCAATGGGTTATCATTATTGGTTATTATATCGTTTACCGGAAATTCCAGATCCTAGTGCACCTCCAGCTAATCAATTAGTAGCACCAGTTGGTAAGATCCAACAACAACAACAACAACAAACAAACAAAACAACTTATTATTATTGATAATGACAAAATTTTTTTAGGTGTTGATGATCTATTGATTGAAGAAGGCGACCATTATCTCTTCTGGTATAAGAAATTATAAACAAAAGAAACAATAAGAAACAAAAAACGAAACAAAGCTTGAAGCACAATAATTTAAACAAAACAAAAAAAAAATAGCTTATTGTACGCTCTATTATTTTACCGGGGAAATAACTCTAATTTAACGTTAATGTTTACGTTACGTTATTACAAAACAAATGAAATATTGGCAAGCAATAAGAATCAAACCTAAAACTTATATAATTGTGCCAAAATTATCGTAACGTAAACACACACATACAAGAAAAAAATATTTATAACGTTTTAAGAAAACATTATAGTATTGGTTTAAATGTCAAAATTGTAACGGTCATGGTGACGTTACTATTACGTTATTGTCGTTTATTCCTATTTAAACAATATAATACTTATATATATATTATTACATATATCTATATACTTATATTATAATTGTGTAATGCTGTCTCATTCTCCCCCCCAAAAAAAAAAAAAAATCACCAATAATAATAGTTTTAATTATCTAATAAAAATAGATAGAAATACAACCGATTTAATCGTTGAAAATTGTTAGGAAACACATAATAAACAAGAAATTATGGAAATTTTTATTTTTGTTATAATAAATTTGGCTTCTAATAAATTAAAATTGGGTTTTCTATTCAAAATCCTATAATTGTTTTTCTGGAATGAACTATAAAACAATAAATACTATACAGTGGAACTAGCTATATTATATTAGTTTTATCAATGTAGCCAACTGTATATAAGAAACTTACTAAAGTGAAATTTAAATAATATTAGATAAAAAGCAATCAATACCAAAAATAGGTTATAAATATATTTATCTACATAAAAGAGGTTGTTTGTGATGATTTTTTAATGTTTATCTACAATTTATTTGATGATTATTGAATTTAGATAGTTGTTGAATAAAATTTGGGTTGGTACAATTTGGTCATCAAACAGCTGTTGTTTGACAATTGACAGCAATTTATTTTTATTGTTTATAGAAAGATTTATTAATTTTTTATTAAATTCAATCTAATTATTTATATTAATTTCGATTAATTACACAAATAATTTTTTAATTAGTATATATTTTATTAATCTCATCGAATTTAGTAATCATAACCTCAAAAATATGAATAATTCGAAGCGTTCGTCGAATTCATCGAAAAACAATCTAAATCGTAATAAAAACAGAGAAGCTTCAACTTCTAAACATATACAAGATGATAGTGAGACATTTTTGAATAGTTTACCATTAATAAAACAATCGGATAATAGTCGATTATTACCTAGATATTCAGCTAGTAAGTTATGGAATTGTTTAATTTATTTGAATTATATGCTTTATGTGTTGTAGTATTGAGCCGTACTCAAGATGACGGTGTTAATATGGACGATTTAGACCAATTACAATTAGATTTAGAAGAATTAATATCAACATGTGCTGTACGTAACCGTTGTTTACGTAACGAAATCGATATAATTGATCGTGGTGTTGAAGAGAAACGTAAAGGCAAATCAAATGATAAAAGTTCGTTGAAACGTAAACGTAATGATGATAAATCGAAATCATATCAACATCATCGTGAACAAAAATCAAATAATCATCATCAATTAGCACAACAACAAGCACGTCCAATAAAAAAACATTATACAATACCAACAACATTAATCACTGATCCGGCATTACGTAATGATTTACCGAAAATTAATTTTCCAAAAAATGATACATCGGATAAATTTTGGGCAACAGTTGAACCATATTGCTCACCAATAACACAACAACATTTAATATTTTTAGATAAATTAATTGATGAATGTTCGCAAGATATTGAAATTAATATACCGGAATTGGGTGATTATTATGCGAATGAATGGAATGATGCGGCATTGAATGATGAGCAAGATATGGGTTTAGGTATTAAGAACGGTGGTGGTGATAGTTTAAAGAAAAATGGACTAAATGCGTAATTATCTCAGTTGTATATTTATACAGTGTCGTAATAAGGGTGGAAAGCGTTTGTGGCGAGTGGCAAACTTACCGCAACCCACTTAACAACGGATCTTCGCCTCTTACAGGAGGCTTCTACAACACAGCTGCAATTTGGCAATGTGTAGTATCGGTAGTTTTTCTAAATAGACCAGAGTAGTACTTGACAAAACTCACGTCTATCATGGGTGTACCATGTCGGGTTATAGAAATCAAAACATTCCGTTCGTTACTAACAACTCCAAATTATAGGAATTTGGGCTAGAAATGTTAATTTGAGAAGATTGCGGCTTTCAAGACGCTCTCTCCTTCCTGTTTCCTCCTTACTGGCACTGAAATAAAATGTGCCGCTCGCTTGTCTTATACTACGATGTATAAAATTGTTAATTGATATGGAAATCGGTATTGAGTGCGTTAAGGGGGGCGTCTCTTTCGCCACATCCTTATTACGATACTGTTATAATAAATATCTATATTTTTATGTAATTCTCACGTTTATTGTTTGTAGAATGATCGATACTTTTTCGAATCCGAAAACACAACGATTATTAGCAGTTTTGATAGAAGAACGAGTTATGACGACCTTTCCGGGCGTTACCGGCAAATTAAAACGTAATCACTTTCAATTGATATATAGTTGTTTTTTTTTTTTGTAATACCACCAATCGGAAAAGTTGGTATTTTCGATTAAAGAACTATTTCCGCACATGTTCGAGAAAGTGACTTCTCCATCTCTACATTTTTGCACCAATAAAATGACGGCATTTCTCTCACTTTGGTAAAAATGCCTAGCAACGATGCGTTTTTGTTTTGAATTGTTTTCTCTGAAATCCAACTTTCACTATTGTTTGTTATTACAAAAAAAAAAAAAAAATCGATACGTAAGTGCAAAGGTAGGAATCCAGGCAAATTGGGGTCATATTTGTCGAATTCTTAACTTTGTACACATGTATCGAAAATAATTGAGATATTCTAATAATTTGTTGTTTTATTTTTGTGTGTGTAGCGTCCGATTTGAATATGTTGCGTTCGGCTGCTGGCGGTCGTACAGCAATATGTATGGATCGTCGTTTAAAAAAAGATCTAGTCGAACAAGGTATATTGAGTGTTGATGATTTAACAAAAAATCAGCAAGACGATGAAATTCTACAAGAAATAAATAAATGCCAACAAGAATTACAAACAATAAATGAATATAATGTTGATGAATTGAATCGTTTAAAACAAATAATAAATAAAGATATAAAAAAATACGATATCAAACAACAATTGGAGAAAATTGATACACAAATATTGGAATTATATAATAAAATATTGATAACAAAACAAAAATTTATACAAAATAATAATAATAATAATAATAATGATATCGATTTGGATAAACAAGGTTTTACGAAGATTTTAAAAGAATTTGAAGGACAAACACAAACATTATTAAAACAACAATACCAATTACAAAAGGAATTGAATGAACTGAATGTGGTAACAAATTAGAAAAATTCAACTACTATTATATGCTATTTAAGTTATATACTACTTATATATGACTAATTTCTTTTTTATTATTATTATTATTTTAAATTTTTGACACATTTACTTTTAATAAGTTTTTGTTGTTTTTTTTTTACAAATTAGTCTGATAATTTGGTGTTTTCAAAGTTTCCCATTTTCCACCGTTCTATAAAATTAATCCAAAAACAAACAAACAAAAAAAAACAAAACCATGGCACAATCATACATAATATACATATGTATATTTATAGTAATATTCTATAACGCAATATACCGGGTGACAATAAAAACAGGCTACTGCTACTACTACTACTATTATAGCTTCAATTTCTCGAATTTTCAAGGACTGATATAATAACAACTATTGATACATAATGTAGAATTATTGTAAAGTGCATACAACTTCCGGTTTGACCGGAAATGACATCTAGTACTTGTATTTTGTAATTATCCAAATTATTGAAAATATTCAGTGATCAGATCTATTCATTTGTTTTTTTCCCTAAATTCTGACTTGTAGTTTCAAACAAATACAGACTGTCCGCGGAGATCTGCTGTAGTTTTTCTCTTTTTTCCAATTGAAGGATTAAAAATAAAGCATTTGAGAATTTGAACTAAGAAACATTTCAAGATTGAAATGGTTCGTGTTCAATTTTCAATAATACTGTAATAGAAGTGTGATGGGAACTTTTCGAAATGCCCCGGAAAACACCAATTTTTGTGGAAATTTCAGGGTCATGGTGTGTTATTTAGTTACATCCGTTTTATAATTCCTACAAAAATTGCAATTTTTCCCCCGAGGCATTTTCAATATAATTTTTTAGATTTCCCCAAACAATTTCAACACTAAAATGTTCCTTAAATGTCTCAAATTTCAATACTCAAACGTATTTTGTATTCCTCTAATTAGAACACTAGAGAAATCGAGAAAAAAAAAGAAAAAACTACGATAGATCTATGGACAGACTGTATAATAGTTCACCATTTGAAATGAAGTCAAACAATCAGTCTTAGAAATCTTGAAATTATTCTAAATTCGACACCAACTGATTCTATATCTATATTTTTCAATAAATAAATTGGGACCTGTATAGCCTGTGTTCATTGTCAACCGGTATAATCTTCAATTCTAATCTGGAAATAGAATATTACTAAAAAAAAAAAATGACTATATATATAATAATTACTATTACAATAATAAAATTTAGAGTAAATTTTCAAATAAAAATAAATAATTCACTCTAAATTTCAACTACAACTAGATACAATTTTTTGATTTTATTATTATTATTAATCTTTATTAAAATCTATACAATTTTACAATATTTATTATCAATAATTTAAATAATAAAAATAATAATAATACCGTCAAATTGATAATTTGTACTTAAAGACAGATTTTTTTCTTGTTTTTGTTTATTACAAGACTTACAATTATTATTTAAATATAATTTTTTTTTTTTGGATTTGCAAAATTTGTAAAAAATCACTCTAATTTTGTTTGTTTTTTTTTTTGTTTTAGTTATATAAAAGTTGGTACCAACTGATATATTTATAAATTGTGCGGTTTAAATTCGAATAATATATTGCTACAAAATATCCCAATTAATTTAATTATAAATTACGAAATTATATCACAAATTACTCCAAAAACCAAACAAAACAACAACAAAAAAAAAGTTTTGTTATAATTTACGACTTACGTTTGTCATCATCATCATCATCATCACCAAGATCATTATCCTACAATAAACAGCCTTTTATTATTAATAATAATAATAATAATAGAGATTCCTATTTAGATTCGATTGTGTCGGCATATAGACTGAGCACTCTATGTATCAATTCATATTGTTCAGCTGTTTGTACCATACCACCACGATTTAAACGTAACGAACATAATATAGCTAATACATCAACATTTAAATTTTGTTTCAATTGTTTTATACCATTTAATATAGCTAGAAAACAACCAGTACGTCCAATACCAGCACTACAATGTACAACTAATGGTATATCTTTACTAATTGTTGTTTCTATCGACTTTTTCCGTTCATTATGTTGTTTTGTTGTTGTTGCTATTATATTTGTACTTGTTTTTTTAATTTTAGATATGTTCCCATCAATTTTCTTATTTAAATTATCTAAATTATTTAATAAATGCATAGCAATTTTTAATAATTGTTCCGGATTCGCCATTTTATGATCTTGCCAATTCGGATACCAATAATGTTTTATTATACGTTTATCATTTAAATTATTATCTTTGATAATTTCTAATTGTCTTATTATACATTCATCCAATAATTCTTCGTCTATATATTTAATTTTATAATTATCGTAAATTAATTCGTCCAATTCTTCAAATTTTATTATTTCTTCTTCTATATTATTTTGTTGTTGTTGTTGATCGAATGTAAATTTATCACGTTCTTTTATCGTTTTTATATAATAATAAGATTTTGTTTGTTGTAAATCTTTTCTACCTAATGGAAAATATAATTCGCATTTACTACGACCTTTTTCAACTAAACCAGTCAACATTACAATAAATAAACACTAGAAATCGGAAAGAACAACAAAAAATAAAAATTATCCACAATAATTCTAATTGGATTATAATTATTTATTTAATTACGTTATTATGCCAAATCATTTCCCAAAAATCTTGACATGTATGCGCCATTGGTCCTTGTGTTGCAATATATGCCGTTTCCGTATAATCGGGACCCTAAAAATTCAAAAACCAACAATTCAAATACAACATTATAACTAAATGAATTTGATATTTTACTCGTATATAATTAGCATGTATATAACTTTGTTGTCCTGGTAAATGTACACGACTATGTTCATTTGGTAATACACCTTTATAACGATTCCTACTATGACTACCTGGTACATAAGATTTCTCTTGTAAATTCAATGGTACCTCCCAAAATTCAGAATGTAATTTCGGTACACGAGCCACCTAAAAAAAAAAATAGAACGTGTACATTTGAAATGGCAAGCCTCCACAGGTGGCTTTCACGAAAACAGTGGGCCAGAAATAAAGTTATTTTAATCAAATTAAGTAGCCAATCAGACAATGATCCAATCACAGCTGGCCTTTATTTAATTGCGTTAAAGCACTTCTCCAATTAGTTATTTAATTTAATTACTAATTAATTAACGGATTGTATCAGGGTGGCAAGTGTCAAAAAGACGTTTCGATTCCTGGCCTACTATTTTTCGTAAAAAGAACATCCTGTACATTTATCAAAAACCATTATTACCTCACAAGCTAATTTTAGATCTTCAATTGTTAAAACACTACCAGCTGTTTGTAAATATTGTATATTTTGTAAATGTAATTTGAAATCATCAGATAATGTTAATGTTTCTAAATCGGGTTGTCTTGGATAATGTGCCCGTCTATAACCTTTATTATTCAATTGTTTATTGTTATCATTATTATTGATTTGACAACAACCACGCAATAATGGTACATAGAGATTCTCGTTCGATAACGATTTACGTCGACATTTACAATTACAATTACATTTTTCCATTTGAATTGTTGTTGTTGTTGGTAAATATTCATTATTTACAGTTGTTGAACGTGCAAAATCAAATATACTCGGTTCAAATTCGTAGATTGTACAATTACCGCAAGTTTCTTGTGATTTACGTCTTTGTTGTTGTTGTTGTTGTTGCTGCTGTTGTTGTTGTTGATTACAATTACAACAAATATGATTACAATCATTATTCATATTACCACCAAAACTGGATAAATTCAAATTCGATATACTTTTAGCTGTATTCAAACGTGAAAATGTGGTGGCACTTGTTTTATTATCATATATATTCGTATTAGAACCACTTAAATCGATTGTTAAACTAGCATTCGAACCACGTCTTTCCAATAAGCCTTTAGTTTTAATTTTTATCGGTTCGTTATTATTTTTTAATGTTTTTGTTGTTTCATTATTGAAATCATGTAATGTCATAATTTCCGGTAATGTTTTCAATGTTTGTGAACCACTTATACTATTATTTGATGCGAATTTCTTCAAATTTGTATTGAAATTTGGTAATGTTATTGTTGTTTTATTATTATTGTAATTATTATGAATTAATAAATTATTACTACTACTACCAGCACTAGTTGTACTACTACTACTACAACAACCATAATCATCATCATCTAAATTATTAAAATCACAGGATTTATGTTTAATTTGTCGTTTTGGTGTATTTGGCATTGATATAAAATTTATAACATCTAAATGTCGATTTTGTTGTTTCTGTTGTTGTTCATGATGATATTGTTGCTGTTGTTGTTGTTGATGATAAATATGTTTTTTATAATTGAAATTATTTATTGTTGATTGTTGATTAGTTTGTTGATCGGTTGATGAATCTAAACTCATCGATTTTAATTTACGTGATAATGTCGGTGTTTTTGGTGATTGTATTTCAAATTTTGGTTGTTGTATTGTTTCGTCTAGATTTAAATCGAGTTTTATTGTAAAATTATGGTCATTCTTCGATGATTCACCCATTATTGTTGCTAATATAACCTAGAAATAATTCAAAATTTAGCGCCATTTCATACTACCAACGTAACCAAAAGAAAAAAAACTAGATTTTTTTATTCTATCAAAATAAATAAATAAATAGATTTTTCATAAATAAAATTAACGCCTCAATTTGAAAACAATTCAATTAATTATAAATAGCAGAATTACCTGTAGACTTGATTAATTTTTCGAAACCATTAAAAAATTGCGTCAATTATTGTTGATTGAATTCAATTGTTTTTTTTTTACCACAAAATCATCATTGAAAGGATTGATTCGATGATTTCTAGTTGTAAATATCATCATTATTATTGATAAAATCCACTATTCATGTTTTATTATTATTGTTTGGTTTTTGCAATTTGTTATTTTAGGTTAATTTAACACATTTTGTAATTGTTGTAATAATCAATGATTTTTTGTCTCAGAATAGTAATTAATTTGGTGAATTTACCGCCGATAACACTAATTATAATTAATTGAAGTTATACGTTGTTTTTTTTTTCGTTAAAAACATGGCAAGACCTGTCGGCCATTATTGCAACAAAACCATAAACAGCTGTCTTTAGGTCAATCCACTATACAGTCCGTTCATAAATAAACAACCATCTAAAAACATATTGTCAATAAACAATACAATTATTTTAAGACCTGACTTTATAATAATCGATTCGGCGATATTTTGAATGAATCGCAAATAACGCCATCTACCGTCGATTATTGTCTATACATCAACTAGCGACATCTAACATTTAAACTAATAAGAAAATTCGATCATTAAGTTTGTTATCAGTTTAGTGATAAGGCGAAAAAATTTAAAATGTTTCATTTAACATTTAAATTATATTTAGTCTTTGTTAATAATTGATTGTGTTTGAATTAATTAATACGAAATTAATTTCTAATTTGTAAATTTGTCATCTGTCAAAGAACGTGTCATGTTACTTTGACGTTTTTCAATTATCTAGTGTGCGGACTTTTTTTTTTGTTTTGAAAGTTTTCCATCGCATAATTTTCTAATAAGTAAAGAAAAATGGAAATTTTCTTGGTATTATCATGAATTCGTCTAATGTTAATTGATAGAAAATTAAAATGGATATTGGTGCCGATTTGGCTTTACAAGCAATTTTAGGTGAGTACATCTCCGAAATAAAACAAAAAAAAACAAAAAACAAAAAATTACAACCCATTTTAATAACAATAATAATAAACAACTCATGGTAATTATTTAATGTGTGTGCTTCAATAATAATAATAGAATTATAAATTTGGTTATTGTTGTTAAATTAATAATAAAAATAAATTGGATAAATGTTAATAATACAACAATTCGGTTTGTGTTAGTTTTTTTTTTTGTTACTCTTTGAAAAGAGGGGGAGGACACTGGTATTAATTTATTATCAACATCATCATTATCATTTATAATAATTGTTAGATGATATGGTTGTAATTTTTGTTTGTTTTTTTTGTCTATTATAATAAAATCGTGTCTGTTATGGATTTATAAAAACAATCGAAATAATATCC